>JAFIDM010038227.1:0-25261 GCA_023159025.1 Thereuonema tuberculata | reverse complement strand
TAATGAAAAATCAGTCACAGATACGAAGATATGCAATTGTTCACTTACTTCCTTTTCTTGAATATCTTGAAAATTGATAGTGAAGGAACCCCACCAGAGCAATACTAGATAAAAAATTGAAAAGTTTGCTAATGAAATATCGAAGGAAGTAAGAATGCTGAAAAATAAATTACTGAACAATTTGTAAGACAGTTCAAAAACAATATTTAGTGTTAGGATTTCGTTAATTAATTGAGTATGCGAAATCTCACAATTTTTTGCATGTGTTGTAGAAGTAACTATAAAGCAAAAGACACACACGATTAGAATAAAAATTAAAAATGTAAATTGCATTTAAGTTATGCCCAATTTACCCAAATCTTTTTGAATGTGACAAATTCATCTAATATAACAGTCTTTATTAAGATAAGAAACCAATGAAAAGCCAACACGGGCGACATCCCCGCAGCCATACAGGCCAATCATCGTCACAGGTTGGGCTACCAATCAAAAGTCTGGACAACGCCACCAACCGATGATCAAAGGAACTGTGAAATCGCTCCGCGAGCGAAAATCTGAAACAAAAACAAACAAAACAAAAATTTTGAATGCTGCAACTAGTTTATTCGTTCTTCGTGTCATGCTTGCCAAGAGCACTTTTCCAACAGGGTAATGCACAGCTACACACTGCAGACGTTTCCCAGCAGTACTTCCAAGCAATTCAAATATTCCTTCGTCAGCGAAGTCCCCAGACTTGTCCCAACCGAGCATGTTTGATACAATTGCATTCATTAACGAACATCCGCCATTTGGAGAAGCAGTTGCAGGAAGCTTGCCGTGTTCTGTCACAAACATCAAGATTTTGCTTCACTTCGTATTAGGTCTTATGATGGAATTGCATGTAGCCAAAGACTGCTCAGCACACTACTAATAACGTAATAATGGTGCTGCTATTGCCCGGTATTTTTTCCCATTGTGAAATTTGAATCAACTCCAATCTCTTCAGTCAAATTTTGATTCCAAAGTTTCGTTCAAATAGGACATTTCCTTCACGATGCTATGATTTTTTTTCCACAGAATATATAGTAAATACAAAACCATCCCAAGGCCACAAACATAAAAGCGCAATTATTATTGTAGAACCTCAGAAGCAACTTTGGAGTCTTAAACGCAAATTCATTATTTCCGAAGCGAAGTCACTGTCCCTCCCCAAAAGGTCAATTCGTTTAATGAAGAAAGGGAATAGTCGAGTGTTTACTGAATTTTCCGTTCTTTTCGTACTTTGGTATTTGAGGCAATCTGACTAAAGATTTTCTCCAAGGGAAATTCCCGTTTCTGCAGTGACATTAGTTTTGGCTGAGAGGAACGAATGCCCTGTCTTGGGAGGTTTATTCGTCACAAAAAATCAAACAATCTTTTCAGAATGAATTGCTAGCGCTGGAACAGAAAACTCCAAAGGCATCAGAGAGACAAGACAAACGATCTCAACAAGTTCTCTTTTTCAAAACACAAAAGGAAAAAAGAGAATGAATCCAAACCTTCCCTTGGAATATTTTGAAGGTTTCTTATTTACGTCAATTCAATCACATCAACTGAAATCCAGGATTTCCATGCAGAAGAATGGGATTAAAAAAAGAAAATCCACATATTATATCCATATTTCAAAGAAATTCGACTGAACGAAACTCATTAAAATTAATTCTCTAGAGCAGTGTTTCCCATCCTTTTTTGTGCTGCGCCCCACCTAAAGTATCTAAAGTACGCTATGCCCACCATTAGATATAACTAAATATTTAACAGTAAAATATTTTTACTTTCACAACCAAAAAAAAAACATTGCTCCATTTTCGAATTATCCCCCTAAACAATCAAATTGCCCCCCTGTGGGGCATGCGCCCCACGTTGGGAAACAGGGCTCTAGAGGCTCGCAAATAAGGTAAGCCCAAGACTTGTGGCTCGACAGTTGGTCTTCAGCAACCTTTGTGAGAGACAAATATCGCTCGTTCTGGCAGAATTTGGTCTTTTGAAATTTCGTAATTCACTAAAAAAACGAGCAACTATAACGAAGCATTGCAACACAATGATATTTTTACCTATTCGTAGAGCTGTTGTCTGCCTTTCATCTGAACGGAAAGCAATTACAAAATTATTATCAGTTCTTTCAAAAAGAAATAAAGTTTACACTTAAATACATTAATTTTATGCGACAGAATATATAAAGCATTTTCTGCCAGTCGACTCTTTCTACAGCAGAACGTAATATGTCACCTGGAATAGTCAGCAGTTGACATCTAGTACTATCCTTTAGATCTGACGAGATCCTTTCCAGTACAGCTGGTTCTTCAAAAAACCCATAGAAGTCGTTTGGGGTGAACAAGATTTCTGGAACTGCTGACCCTGTTCATTTCTAAAGTGCTGCCTTAGCAATCTTTGAACACGATGATAGATATGGGGGTGGCGTACCAGCTTAGATGATTATCCTGAAGGCTCCCGAGTTGGTATTGCGAAATTTGCCAACATTCATAATACTGCTGTTCAGTGTCGAAACAGATAATCAGTCTTATCTGGTAACAGATGGCCCAATGATTTTGAAGAGGCTGCTTTGCTTTTATACAGCTTAGTAGTAAACGTTATACAAGTTACTGCCAGAGCGCCATCTAATGATAAGTTTTGCAACAATTTTTTTTTTTTATTTGTTTCAATAAATGATGAGTGCATCCTTTGAAATAAAGGGATGTGAAGATACCATTTGTCCAAATTTCTATTCATTAAGAGACTTAGAAATAGCTCCAAAACTCTCTAAGTAGAGAAACTGTAATTTTACCAACCCTGTAGTTAAATGTTAGTTTCTACTTTGGTTTTTTTTCCCATTGTGTATCTATTTATTATTTTTAATTTCTTGAACACTTTCGAATCTCCTTATTTTGAATCTAGTAGAATTCTGTAAACACTACGTGGTAGTTCTGCGTGGTAATTGTTGCAGTTTCTCATTTCACGGTTTTCTTCTTAGAATCTCGCAATGTGTGGATTGATTAGAAAGTAGTTGAAAAGCTTGCAACAATAAGACGAAGGTGAATTGAATAAATTAAATACAATTCGAAATTCATCTGAATTATATCTTGGAACTAAACAATTAATACTCAATAGCATATTAAGTTAAAGGATTCTACAAACTATGTAGCCATTTCGCGAAATGGGCGATATAGGTTCCAACGATTTGCGCCAACCTTAGGATGCAATTTTGGAAGCCAGAGGCAAGCTTATTTTTTTATTAATATACTATATTTATGACATATTTCTCTCTGAATAATACAAAATAAGATTATATTTTTCTTAGAAAATCAAAAGGAAATATTAAAATTTGAAATTCGTGATGTAATTTCGTGAAACCACCTGACTTTTATTCCTTCTGCATTGGAAGTCATGAACTCGCTTCAGATCTTTAACTCCTGAAACAATAAATTATTTTGGATATTCCAAACAACAACAGTAAAATCGTTATTTTGAACAAATAAATAAGGGATGGGTGTTTTTTTGTCCATTTCCACTCTTTTGTAAATTCTGCTTTAAAATAAAAAAAAAATAAAAAAAATCTTTCGTTGCTTTTAAAGTCGGTTCCTCGGAAACTGTTCATGATTTCAAGGATTACTATGTCAAAGTATAAATTTCAGAAAAAGATCTTTTATTCTCACAATGAAGATGGTTAAAAAAAAGTAATTAGTTATTTCTAGGTAGTTAGCTGTGGAAAAGAAGTCACCAGGAAATAGAGAAAGTATGTCAAACAGAGAAAAAAAAAAGAAAATAAGAAAAGAAATTAATTACTTTTTTTTGTTTTAATCTGTTAAAACCAGCCTTTCAACGTGTCTTAATGACTTCAATGCATTTCTAATGAAAACGATCGTCTCAAGAGGGAGCCACTTGATGGGATTCTAATTTCAAAAGCTTTCTTATGCTTTCTGAAAATTAACAGGGTTTTTTTTTTCCAATTGGCTGCTTTGAAATTAGAGCTATCAAGTTCTATTGTCAGTTTTATTACAAATGTTAGATCATTGACACAATCTATTCCTTGCACTTGTCGTTTATTAAGTCTTGCCATTATTCAACGTCCATGTTATTTATTTGGGCCAATAAAAGTAACATCAATTATTCAAAACACGAACATGGATTCGATTCTTTCTGAAATATGGGCGATCAGGATTTTCTCATGAATATTAATTACAAACATCTGTTCCCAATCAATAAAACAAGATCTTTTTCTTCTACTGTTATCTTTAGATTATGGTTTATTTATAGACTTTTAACAATTCCGTTTTCTACGTTCTTTCGTTTATTGGGTTTAATTAAAAAATATTAATAAAAATATTCCAATTTTAACAATAAGTTCCTGAAAAAACGTAAAATCTACTTTCCTTAAAAAAATCTTGATTTTTTTTTTCCCTTTTCCTTTCTATTTTTTTTTTTAAGTCTTAAAAATATGGGAATACAATGACTTACGATTATTCGAGATTTGATCGTTAGTAACTTTGACGTTAGTAACTTTGACGTTACTACTATATGTAGTAAAACTTATCTTTTTTTAGTTGTCCTTATTCCTGTATTATGATTATTTAAATAATATACTGTATTACAGTGAAGTCTCACTTATACGAAACTCACTTATACGAAACATTCAGTTATACGAAGAATTTCTCATTCCCCGGGGAAACCTCCTATATGTAATTCACTTATACGAAATATTCACTTCTACGAATAATTTTTGGTTCCCTCTCATATTCGTATAAGTGACTTCACTGTCTATAATGTCTATATTGTCTATAAAAGTTAATTCACATCTGCACGACATAGTATTGTACTGTGAACTGTACATCTGACTTCTCATACACAATTTTCGATTTATGATCAGATCAATGTACAATCGCAATCTAACCCATCGTTAGTCGAGATATATCTGTAATACAAATGAAAAGTTGTTTTTCTGTTTTGTTTTGTTTTGTTTTTTAATTATATTTTTTTTAAATAAAAATACAGAGATTCTGCACTTTCTGAAGAAAAGAAAAAAAAATAAATCCGCAAATATTTATTTTAAGTTCTGAATCCAATCATATTTAAGCTAATGCAGTCATTAACAGGATTAATAAGAGGGTTAATACTTTGTTTAAAACAACAGTAAATTCTTTGTTTCAATTCTAATACTTTTCTAAGGGAATTTTATCATCTTCTCGCACTAATTTGTAGATAAAAAACCCATAGGGAAAAAATTGAAAGTTGTAATCCTTAAGTTTGCCTATCAAACTTCAAGGAGATTCATCAGATAATTCAAAATTAATTAGTGAGACACACATACATAAAAATGATGATTCATTTGATGAGCCATACTTTCTAGGAAAGTAAGCTATAATTAATGCGAAGTTTTACGTGTACTGAGAAACATTAGCACCATTAAAAAAGCCGTCAATAATGCGAAAGAACACGACTAGTTTCAGAAACCTCGAGAGAGCGTATTTACAAGTCGACTTGTAAATGCCCTCTCTCGAGGTTTGCGAAACTAGTCGTGTTCTTTTGTATTATTAAATTGCGTTTTATGTTTTATGCAGGTGTATGGCTTTTTTAAAGGTGCTAAGCTATAGTTAACTATATACAATATAGTTGAACAATTGCTTAAGCAATCTTAATGAATGTAAAAATTAATGAGTTGCTGTTAATTAGTTAGTGCAATTCCTTCTATTATTATTGTAAATATTTTTATTATTGAAGGTGTAATAATAAAGTAAATATTCCACCCCCGGAAATATTATTGGCTTATTAAAAGTATTATTTAATATAGCTTCAAACGAAAATTAATATTATGTGTTAATTAAAAGATAAATTAATTTGAAGTTAAATCAATCACATCGTCTTGAGTTATTTAATTAAGAAATTTAATTATGGGTTAGTCCCATTATTAACCTGGACCCTTAAGTTAAAATGGTAAGTGCCACCAGGTTAACTTTATGACGTCAGACTAGAACATGTGAGATCTCAGAATCGAGAATTGTAATCGCCGCTTGAACAAGACGCAAGCGTGGCGGTTATTTTGAGTGAGATAATTTGCTAAAGTAAATTACGACTACAGGATTTTGCGTTTGGAATCCGTGGAAAGGAAACGGAGGACACCTCAGCGAAGGCAACGCTGGAGTAAGGACAATTAAGTAAGGAATATTGATTAGACTGAACGCAAACTGTAAGTGTCGAAAAGTTATTTATTTCCTTATTTTTGGATTGGAAAGACTAAAGAAGAAACGTACTGAGTGAACGTGATTTTGGTCAACAGAAGGAAATAATTGGAACGAGCGAGTTAACATTGAATTGATAAGGAAATTTACTAGAAAGTTATTAAAGTGAATGAACAGTGAAAATTATTCGAAGCTTGAATAATAAGTGAACAGTAAAATAGTTAATCAGCGAATTAGTCGAAGCAAGCCTAATTCAAGTTTATGATTAGTAATGTTTCAAGTCAAGGTGACAGAGAAAACTTTTAGTTTAAGCATTCTAGTAAATAGAAACGAAACATCATCGTACGCATTATGCTGTAATGATTCAGGAAATTATTAGCAGTTTTGGAAGTGAGCTAATTTCATTGAGTGAACTTTAGTATTCACACTGGTGAAAGTCATTGACGTATTCGAAGAGAACTTTTGTATAGAATTAGCATACAGGTGAAAAATCATTCGATTATTGTAGAGAACTTTAGAAGCATACTAGTGATATCCAATTTGGAAGACATATCTGCTGGAACTGTTTTAAATATTATTATTGCAAGTAAGCTACTACAAGTACTTTAATAAAAAAAAATACCCTGGTCGCTTCACTTTTCAATTATTATTTTTTTAAATACGAATTTCACAATATTAATTGATTTTTAAAGATCCCGTAGGGAGGAATATTAGGATTCACGTGTCTCTGTGCGTGTATTTGTAAAACACTCGTAATTTTTCTAAGTTTGTAAGACTCGGCTCCAAATCATATTGGACTGGATGTTTTCAACAAGGCGTGGAGGTTCAGGGAAAAAAAAATACTTCCTGTTAGATAACCATTGGCTGAGTCAGAAAAATAGGGATAACTGATAAAAAAATCTACGCCGATTGACTCAAATGAGAATGAATATGATTCCATCACATCAATTTGTCCAGTTTTGAAATAAATTATTTTTCGTTGAAAAGCCTACTCTTAGTTTCTATTCAAGTGAATCATTTCTTGTTCCATTCCCCATGCAGATGTATATACACTATATAGCCAAATGTATCTGGACACCCTTCCGACGAAGTGGATCGGGCAGGTCAGGATCTGTTGAATGATGAATCTCGCTTCACGTTGTGGCTGTCCGATGGACGCATGTGGGTTTGGTGAATGCCCGGCGAACGTTTTTTATTAGACTGCATTGTGCCAACTGTTAAGTTCGGTGGCGTTAACTTAATGATATGGGGGTGTTTTTCGTTGTTCGGCCTGGGTTCCTTAGTTCGTGTGACGGGCAGCACTCTGCGATGAACATCGCTGCCCTCCCAACTCTGTGACAACAGTATGGGAAGACCCATTTCTCTTCCAGCAGAATAACTGTCCCGAACACACATCGAAGCTTGTGCTGCCTTGGTTTGAAGACATGGATGTTCCACAACTTGACTGGATGTCTCAGATACCGCGACCTCAACCTCATTGAACATCTGTGGGGTAAAATAAAACGCAGATTACGGGCCACATCGCCTATCTTCAGTGGCCAGACTGACTTCAGCTGTCATGGCCGCCTGGAAGTCAGTTTCTGCGACCATTTATCAAAAACTGGTGGAAAGTCTTCCCAGACGTGTCATCGGGGTTCCGACTTCATAATTAATACGTGCCTCAGAAGCCTCCGTGTCGTGATCACGGGGTGTCCGGATATTTTTGGTCATATAGTGTATATGAAGCTTTTACATATGTTTAGTAATCCGTCGTTTTGAAAATAAAGAGAAAAAAAAACGTTTGTAATCGTTGATAATGAAACAAGAAGTTCCTGACAGAACTTGAAACCTACAATACCTAAAAAACACTGTCGGTTTTATTTTTTCTTAGTTTTACAATTTTACAAAACAAACATAAACCAATTGAGTTTGTATTATTTTTCATGGGTGTCTTATTGAGTTTGTCTTATTTTTATCTGCTTAAGTCAAATTTATTAAATCCGTATTATTGTACAAATCCAATTATTTAACCGTATCAAAGCATGCGCAAATTAGTGGATTAGTTATAACAATTAACATTCTTTATTTTATATTCTTTATTTTAACACATGGAAGGAAATCCATTGTTTAGGTTTTTGTTGTATTCTCTGGAAATTTTTATTTATTTCACTTATGTTAAGTCATTTCACCCAGAAAATCTTTCAAAAAAAAAATAGTTACATTATCTTTGTGTCTTAACTGTTAATGCTAAACTCGAAGTTTCAAAAAGAGTTATACAGTTTTTCAAAGGTTATTAAGGTACACAGCCACACAATGACGGATTTTTGTGAGCTTCATTTCCTAAAAAAAAGGAAAATATCATTAAAGAATTATCAATGAAACTCTATTGTTAAATTATTAGCACTTATGTGCTAACGATCTTTAGCCTCTCAGTTCCATTCTATAAAAGACCCACACAGTCATTGTGTGTCTGTGTTCCCTAATAACCTTTGAACAGCTGTGTAATTCTTCATGAAACTTCGCATTAACAGTTAAGACACGAAGATAATCTAACTATTTTTTTGAAAGAATTTCTGGGTGAAAGGACAACATAAGTGAACTTATTACTTAAGTTAAATTATTAGCAATGGTAGTTCGGTTAGGCAAGTGTAAGACACCAGATTGAGGAGTGGAGGAATAGGATTCGATCTCAAACAGAGGTTGGGGATTTTTTTCCACTTCAAAGTTTCCTTCAAACGGGTCGTAGGGTCCCCTCAGCCTTCCATAGAATGGAACTTAGAGGCTGAAGATCGTTTGTCGGAAAACACCGCCATCCCTTGTGCCAAATAGGAGACTATTTTAACTTTAAACATTAAACTAATTTAACTTAAAGTATGAATAATACTCTCCTTCATTTTTATCTAATTTTGATAATTAATGAGTCAATGGCATAGAGTAACTGGTCTCCCTTGGATGTTTAGATCACTACAATCACTCACATTAAGAGCTGAACCTCAGTGAATATCTCAGTCCATTGACTGAATTATGATTCAACAAATCGGTTATTACGACTTTACAAACGTTTTATATATTACAATAAATAGTGTACTCGAGATTTACAGGAATATTTTCTTTGCCATTTCGTAATTACTGTCAAATTTAGTTGTTGTTGAAAGTATTTCCTTCGTTGCTGTCATGTGATAAATTTTTGCCTCAGGGCTTTTCCTATAGATCAATAGCACTCACATGGATAGTCACTAAAGGCTTAACAAAAGCGAGACCTATGCCCAAGTGCACCAAACTTCAATTAACTTTGACGGCTGCATTGTGGACGTAGCTAAAATTAGTGGGGGGGGGTGCTGCTAATAAAATAAATGAAAACTCCTCTTTTGTTTAATTCATGATTTTAACATCAAACAAATTTAGGGGAAAATGTTCTCTCCATTTATAATCACCGCAGCGATTCTTGAGTTCTCCCAGAATGAAAAGCAATTCATCGATTAGACTGTCCTGGCAGTTTACATGCAAGGAAAAAAAAATAACGGCCGATGCTCACATTCAAAACTTCGTTAAGGAAAAGCCATCAACAGTCAATCCAGGAGATTATTATTAACGTTCATCGTTTTAAAAACAAAACAATTTCGATTCTGTTAACGAAATTACTCGTCAACGAAACGATAGGTTTTCATCAGCAATAACATTTCCTTTCCTGCATGACGGATAACATTAATAGTAGCGAAAGTGGTCGATGGTAATTTTTCAGAGAACTCAACAACCGCTGCCAGGATTATAAACTAGTTCATTTGGACATAGTTTGGAAAAAAATACATAAAGACACGAGAACATTTCAAATCTCTGTTATTCAAGCATTCGCATATATATTAGCATTTATATTATATGTAATATAAATGATATATGTCAGCATTTATATATAATACAAAATTATATTATATATGTCAGCATTTATATATAATACAAAATTACATTATATATGTCAGCATTTGCTTATAAATATTCTTTCAAATAAGAATGCCTTTTGAGTCGAGCTGATACTCTGGGACGGCCGTTTCGAGCTTATTGGGCTCTCCTCAGCCAGAGCTAATCAGCTCAGTGCAAGACACAAAAGGCGTACGAGGGGAGGTATTGATAACACATGATGGCGACAGTTTTTTTTTTTTTTTTTTTTCTTTCCTTTCTTTGTGGTCAAATGCCTTTTGTGGTAGCCTGAGTGCTTCCCAAGGATTTGAATTCCACATTTTGTTCTTGTTTTTTATTTCTTTACTTTAGTCATTGAGGGGTCACTGCCGCCATCATGTGTTATAAATATTCTTTCATAAATTTAAAATTAAATAAGTTTTATTAATTATTTCGTTAAGTATTTCAAAGAAAAACGACTTTTGCATTAACTACGGCGCTTCTGTAATATATAAGAACGCTTTTCTTTATCATCACTGCATTCTAAATCTTCTTTAACTTCAAACAAGGTACATTCCTTTTGCACCTTCTGGCAAATCCCCTGTGGAAGAATATCAATGCTTTCCAAGGTATGTGTCTATGAATGTTGATTTGGAGAATCCATTCGTAATTCGCACGATGCAATTCGAAGATCCCTTGGCGAACAACATCGCTCTGGAATGGATCGATGGAAAAGCGGGATTTGTAGCTTCTTTGCCAACTCGTCTGCTCAACAACCACTAAATCGTTTGTTAGCAGAGATGGAGAAACGCCTATACATGCCCCTACACACGGTTAAGACTAAATAGCCTTTAATAGTATTCATAAATAGTTTACGAGATTTTACGAAGCAAGTCGCCTGCTTTCTGGTGTTCTCAACATGCGTTAAGGCGCCATCTGTGCAGTAAAACTAGAACTAATTTTATGAAGTTCGTCTTGCATCAAAAATTACGCTAATAGAAAAACTGAAATTCAACTTGAAAAACTTTTACAACAGAATGTTTAAAATAATAAAAAATAATGCAGCAGATATTAAAATTATTGGCGCTTCTCTAAGAAAAATAGTAGTTTCCAAAAAAAGTATAAAATTTTTATAAATGGAATAAAATTTATGTATTTGAACAGCATTTATTTTCCAAACATAATCTGCCCGGATTAGAAGTACTTTTTAAAAGTGCATTATTTTCTTTACGATAGGAAGAAAATAAACTCTCTATTCTTATATTCTTTATTATTTTTTCATCCCTTTCGATCGCAAAGAAGAATGAATGAATTTTACTCAAGATACCTGGGAGAGACTTTCAAATATGTTTTACTATCGCAGTTGATGAGAGTTGATACCTCGATATTCCTGCGTTACATTCTTAATTCATTACTTTTCCATGTTTGTTTGTTTGTTTGATTCGATCCCAAGTTCTGGCATATCAGCAGCATGGCAGGCCCTTGCCTTGACCACTCGCTGCAATATTTATTAGTTAGAGAGTCAATTCACTGAAAACGACGTTCTTCGAAATTTTATGTGTAACATTATGTAAAAATTGTCTCAATTGTCTCAATTGCAACTGCTTTAATATACAGTAAATGTAAGGACTGGATGAAGATTGTAATTCTCATATCGATATTTTATAAAAACAAAAGAGATTTATTTAATAGTCTTTGAACAAGCCAGTATTTTCTAAAGTTGAATTTAAAAATTAGTTATAAATTCTTACAGTTTACATTATTCCTTGGATTACCTAAAAAGAGAGGAAAATCCTGAATACAATTCGAAAACATTAATTTATTTAGGCTAAATAATTAATTTAAATTCTAAAATTAACAAATTACTTTTAAAAATTATTAAAAAAAGCGGTATTAGATCTAAGAATATTAAAAAATAAATCATATTTTGGAAATAATAATAAAAAAATTTGATCACAAAGAATTTCTTTTATTTTGACTTTATTTAGAATGAATAAGATTTCAATTATTAATTGAATTAATTAAAACTATTTTCCCCATTTATTGGATTGATATATCAAACAGATAGCAAAAAAAAGAAATAAAATAATAATGGTAAATTATCCAAATTTATTATGCGTGTACGGTGTATTTTTGGGTTTATTTCACATAAAAAAATTATAATTCAGTTTTTAAATTTATGTTCAGCTCTGGATTACGGGAAAGACTTTACCGGCGTCCGCCAGGAGCTCTAGGCTAAAAGAAAACCAAATTTGATTTGTGTCAAAAACTTTATTTATTTAATATTATCAAAACAAGACATTACATTTCTGATTTTATGCCATACAAACATGCCTTACATTATTGAAAATCCATTTGTCACAGTGACCATTCCACAATAATCTTGTTGCCTGGCAACGCGTATGCGAACTTCAATGGTTGGGAAGTATGATTCATTTGTACAGCAACTTAATATCTATTTCAGCACAAAATGCAGGATATTATTAATAAGAAAAAACTCACTGTAAACCCAATATTCTCTTTACACATTTTTCGGAAGTTTATTAAACAGAATCTTCTCTTTCAATTCCTTTCTTTGTTTGGCTTTGGTCCAGATCCATCTCTGCTTACTGTATGTCAAAAGTACACCATGGCGTGCGGAAAGTGGGTGGTTTGTTTTTTTCCTTAAATGCAACCGACAAAGTCTGAACCTCTTACAAGAACAAAGATATTGTAAGGAAGAGATTTATGTTGGGAGAGGACTTACTCAAACGATTCCCTACGGTAACAAAAATTCTCCCGAAGCCGATATTCCCTGCGCTCAGCTACAGAGACTATTTGACCATAACTGAAAACACCCTCGCCCAAGTGATAGAAGCCGTAAATATCAAAGAAAAGTTTACTTTTTATTAATGTTCCTAACTCGCGCAGTTCGAAGCGTTCCTGGGTCCCATAACCATTAATGTGGATTAATATGTACATTTAAAGTATGAATACGCAGATTGAAGTGTTACCTGGGCCAATAACTCTCCAAAGCGTAATGATGTTAGCAGAGTACTTAAACAGAAACAGCAGATAGAATTAAAGGACTAAGTGTAGGTGGATATATAAAAATTGCTTTGTTTATAATCCTAGCCTGACGAGAAATACTGTCAATAAAAGTAATAGCTCAATAAATATAAACAAACGAACTAGAATTAAATAATTTTAATTCTTTGATTAAATGCTATATATGTATTGGTTACATAAATGCTTCTTCTTAGAAATGGTTTTATCTCTTTGTACAATTAACGTAATCACTTTGCCTAAAGTCTCTTTATTACAATAATGCCTTTTCACTGCATGAAAATCGTTGTATCTTACGATCACTAAATGTTCTTGTAAAACAAGTTAATCGGCATTCACGAAGTAAACATCTTCACTTGACTTGAATAGTTAAGTTGTCTGTTTGTATCCTCTTAAGAACTTTAACTATGTCTTCGTTGTTCGTGAATTCGTACAAATGTGTCCTGTGTATCAACAAGAAAAATAAGACTTACTTGCAGACTTCAATACGGTGTTTAAATATGACCTTACTTTGCATATATACCCATTGGATCTCGTCGTTGTGAATAATCTTCTAAACATATTGTATCACTTGCAAAATGGCGTCGTTCCAATCGCTGCTCATCGAATGATGTAACGTCTCTACTTATATGCTGAAAACATATAATACATTATGATTAATAAATTTATCTCTTTAAATTCTTCTTATTAATCATAGCTTAAAATGAACTCTTAATGTTCACATATTCGATTGAACCTGTCTCCAAATACTATTTTAGAGAACTAGTCGGCTACCCGTCGCTTCGCTCCGGAAGCCTCCCTTATGTAACGGAAAACAATTTTTTATTTATTAAAAAACACACACACACACACACACACACACACACACACAAATTACATCAAGGAAACTAAAACTAAAATTTTTTAAAAGCTTTTTTTTAATTTAATTTTTGATGTCAATATTCTCTCAATCTACGACTGCTTTTAGAAACACCTTGTAAATCATATATCTATGATATATTTTTATTTTTTACAGAGATTAGAATGAAGGCCTAGTGGTCTAATGGCTAAGACGTCTAACTGTTTCATTGTAAAAATTATTTCTATTTTCCATTCGCTCAGAAAATTGCCAGACAGACAGACAGACAGAAAGACAGACAGACAGAGAAATAAAAGATTTTAGTAATATAGATTGTCACTTTTCAGTGACGTTTGAGTTAAATTTATTGATGGTTTTTGAGTTGCAAATAGTGATTTTTTCGGTATTCCATCTCAAAAAAAGAGCGCTTCTCTCTTTCTTGACTCTGTTTTCTTTACTCTAACATCTGGCGTGTACACCCACATATTTTTCAATATCACATAGGATTCGGTTAAGTAAGAATATTTAAAATATTGCAACGTTTCGGCAATTATCGTTCTAATTGTCAGTTTCGAATTACAAATAAACTGACTGATGTGAAATAAATAAACAATCTTGAGATTCAAAAAAAAGATTGAATACATTCCTTACTGATGGGGGAAAGGAAAGGAGATATAAGTCAAAAAAACCATATGAAGAGAGTTGTAGTCCGTATGGCCTAATGGATAGGGCATCTGACTTCGGATTAGAAGGTTGCAGGTTCGATTCCTGTCGCGGATGTTTCATTGTAAAAATTATTTCTATTTTCCATTCGCTCAGAAAATTGCGCCGGACAGACAGACAGACAGACAGACAGACAGACCGACAGAGAAATAAAAGATTTTAGTAATATAGATTGTATTTCGCTTGAGTATCGCCGTCTTTTTATTCTAACGGCCTTCGCTTTTTTCTTGCTGCTTCTCTTTTGGTTTTTACAGAATTCAACTTGTTTTAATCACGTGTGTCAACTGTGTGATGCGTGAAGCGATTGTTTTCGATTACTTCTGGTGACTGTTTCCTACAATGGCTGTATTTCCATTGTTTCCATTGTGAGATAATTCTGCTTTAAAAAAGATGTTCCATGATTTTCTTCATGGCGGAAATTGCACTATAGTTCATTAGGTAAGTCCCTTTTGATTTGAACTACAGTTTTCATTTAAAATTGTAGACAATTCAAAAGTTAGATTATTTTTCGTGATTCAAAAAAGGACATTTACTAATACAGAAACTAGTGATCCTTCAAAAATTAAGATTAAGCAAATAAAAACAATTTTAAAATGTAGAAATAAAATCTCATCACAAGAGATATTTGATCACAAAAGAAAAACAAGAAAAAAAAGTAAAAATTAAACTTATAATAAGTCTAAAGAAAAGGAAACAATACATGTTAAAAGGGTTGTTCCGAGTAACAACTGGAACCGTGGAACAGTAGCTTCGAACTTATTAGGCTATCTTCAGTCAGAGCCACCAGTATGCGAAGACTTAAAAGACAAATTAAAATATTCATAAAATAATTTAATAATTTTGACGTTTATTAAGAAAATAATCTTAATTTTTGATGACTTGTGATACATTAATTTTACCTTTTATGTCTTTGCACACTGGATAGCTGTAGTTGAAGAGAGCCTATTAACCTCGAAATAACTAATCCAGAATCTTCACTTTATCTTGAACTAATTTTAGCATATTTTATTTAGTTTGTTAATTTCTCAAATGTCAAGGGCTCATTAAAACTAGACTAACGAAAAATATAAATGAATATCGATTTTAGAACCATTGACACTTTAGTGGCCGAGTGCACCAAACTTCAGTTAACTTTGATGGCTGCATTATGGACGTACCTAAAATTAGTGGGGGGTGCTGCTTCAGAAAAAATTTAGCCTTTGTTTTAAAATTGTGTGAAAGGAAACAAACATGTATAAAAAGAAATTTATCAAGTTTCTGAATAAATTTTCTTTTTATACATTCCTTTCCTTTCACACAATTTTAAAACAAAGGCTAAAATGTTTCTGGAGCAGCACCCCCCACTAAATTTAGCTACGTCCAACAGCATCAAAGTTGACTGAAGTTTGGTGCACTCGTTCACAGGGCCGTCGCGTGGTTTGTTGGCGCCCGGGGCAAGATTTCGTCAGGCGCCCTACACTTCATATTTGCGCCCCCCAATTTTTTCTATTTTTGCCGTGCCGCGGCACCACCCTTGGCCCCGCGGCGCCCAGAAATTTCCAATTCAACAAAAAAACAAACAAACAAAAAAACGGAATTTGTGGGGCTATAATCCTAAAGGAGGAATTTATCCACGGTGATAATACGTTTTTTTTTTCCACACACTGAATAAAGACACTTAAGTAAAATTTCCAATAAAATTTATTGAAAATAGTACGATGATGAATTATTTAAAATAACTTGTAATAAATCAAGTTGAGTTGAATGATAATGGTTTCAAACAATATCTTCTGATATAGTATAGTTCAGGTAAGTGTCCACTTGATACAATATCCACTTGATACACGCACAATAACTTCAATACTCGAAGTATACCAATATCTAAATATCCATTTGATATTAGAATTTCTACTATTTAAATCATTATATTAAATATTGTCTACTTGACGAACACTTAATTATAAATAAGTGACAATTATAATAATTGTCTACTTATTTATAATTTACGGTTTAAATAAATAGTCAATTATCTTCTTTCCTTATTCCTTATTAATCTGATAACTAATAATCACTCTCAAAGTTCACTACTTAATATTTCACGAAGCACTAAAAGTTCAGTTCTCACTGTCACGCGATAAATCTTCTTAGAATAAATAAGTTAATATTAATGTTCATTTATCTAACAGAGTAAGTTAATTTCTACTGCGTCAATAATGGCTTATATTCTAACATCGATAATGGTTTAATTTATCTAAGCCGATAATGACTTAATATTACTAAGTCAATAATGGCTTTAGTATCTACCGACGATAATGGCTTAATGATTAACTACGTCAATATTGGCTTTGATATTAAAACTAATTTTCCTCCGTTTCACTTTGGGAATTTTCCGTTCGTGTCACGAATCCTATTTCTCTAAATTCCAGTTCATTTCCAATATATTCTTTCCAGTCTTCCTTGCAATTTAGGTCCCTTAATTTAATAATTAAAGCAGTGTTTCTCAACCTTTTAGTACTTGCGACCATCGATTGAATTTTCAATCACAATTCTCATCGCGCCCCCAAAAAACCCTCCAAACCTATCTGTTCAACCAAAAAAAAAAAAAAAAAAAAAAAAACCTCCAAACCTATCTGTTTAACAGATCTTAGAAATGCTCGCGCGCCCCCCCCTTTAGTTTTACCGCGCCCCCCTAGGGGGGCGCGCCCCACAGGTTGAGAAACGCTGAATTAAAGTCAACTCACAGTTTGATGTTCTAGTCGAATTACCTTTCCATTCCTATCAAATTTTTGCGTCGATTCAAAGCGCCCATTTTCTCGCTTGATTTTCGAGCCACTTGTCTCGGGTGATAGCTCTCCCATGATGCACTGCACGTATCTCTCATTAGATGACGTCCGCTCGTATGGGAGTTCTATCGGCAATGTCGTAAACTACGCAGGAATATCTGCACATCGGAACTGAAGTTTCACAATGACACCATCTGACGTAAGTGAATGCTCTCACTCATCTGAACCGTGTAGTGACTTAATCTTCCTCTCTCAAAGCGAAGCCGTACCTCTCCTTAAATTAGTTTCTGCTCATGACATTCGATTTATGCAAATTTTCAAATCTGAATATCATCAACTCTTATAATTTGCTATATAAATTTGGTTTCAAGCCATTTAATTTTTATTATAAATTACTATCAAATCTTATTTGTAGTAATATTCTACAGAATTTCCAATTTTTTTTTATTTTTGCCGTGCCGCGGCGCCCCCCTGGCCGCAGCGCCCAGGGCGATCACCCCTGCTCGGTCATAGGTCTTCCAAAAAATTAGCAAATCAATGAAC
The DNA here is from genome assembly GCA_023159025.1 of Thereuonema tuberculata. NCBI lineage: Eukaryota > Metazoa > Arthropoda > Chilopoda > Scutigeromorpha > Scutigeridae > Thereuonema > Thereuonema tuberculata. Next base: position 7,286 of record JAFIDM010038227.1, on the reverse strand, counting down.
GACTTCTTAAATTATTTTAAATCTATATTTTTCTTAGCTTGATCTCTGAAATTTAAAATCTACACAAAATACCACACGAGTTTAAACCAAAGACAGGCAATGTATAAAATTTGTATAGGCGCCTTTAGAGTTTGGTAAAAGTGCTGCAATAAAAGCCAAATCTTTGAATAGCGATTTAAGGGTTACTAAGCGTTGACTGGGAAAGCTTAAAATCTTAAACTGCAGGTTAAGATCTTTTAACAATTAGTTCCGTTCTTTTGGAGCTATGAAAAAGTAATCTAATATTTTGATATGAATCCATATTTAAAATAAAGTATATGATAAATCCAGAAATTAAATATCTTTTAAAATTAAAGGTATTTAATAAAGTTTAAAAGAATATAGTCGGACCTCTATTTAACGAAGTCGCTAGATCCCGAAAATTCGTTAAATAGAGATTCACCTTTTATTATTCAATGTTATTAAAAAATTAATAATTTTAATGACATAAAGCATACATTACCACATGCGTACTTAAATTTTGCTAATAAAGTCTGTTAATTTTGTCTGAGGTTTTTTTTTTTTGTTTTTTTTTGAAAAAGTGTTTTCGCTCATAGTATGTCTCGCATCTTTGCAATGCACCAAAAACCCCTTCAGTATTTTCTTCAAATTGTAATCCACGTCGGATTGTTTCAAATGATTTTAGCATTTCATCAAACGAAGGTTTTTTGATTTCTGCATCATGATGATTTCCATTTTCATCATCTTCATCCCAATTCATTGCTGTGTTCAGTGCTGTATTTTTCACACTGTCCTAAATATCCGATTCAGTTAGTGTTTCCGAAGTCTCAACTTCAAAATCAAGTGAAAGGTAATCATGAAAAAATGAAAGATAATTTTTCCCTCAGCTATATACAAATTTCTTTCCTTTCCTCTAGGGGAATATTAATAATAAAAACATTTCAAGGAGAAAAAGAAAATAGATACCACGAAAAAGTTCGTTCAATAGAAAATGCACTTCGCCATTTGGAGGTTATTTTACGAAGAAATTAGCAAAATGTTCTTGGTTCCAAAGAAAAGTTCGCAAAATAGAGAAATTCGCAAAATGAGGTTCGTTAAATAGAGGTCCGACAGTATTTTAAAAATATTAAAAATGTAAGTATCTATTTGTATTGATAGTACTGAGAAAAAAAAATAGACTTGAGCTTCACACCTTTTCCATAAGCTCTTCATGTCGTGGCATCATGAGAATCGATTTTACAATAGGTCTACGGGAGTTTATTTTCTTTGTAGATTACATTCTTTTTATTTTAAAATATCATTCTATTAGGAATAAGGTATAAACTAAATTTTCACAAACACTCGTGAATCTGGGGTAGATGTTTCGAGTTATTAAGACTCTTCTGTCAAATGCATCTGTTGATACAAGCTTGAATCTGCATTGGATGATTACTGCTCCTGTTTGTTTGTTTTGTTTTTTTTTTTGTTTTGTCTATTTTTTTGGGGGGAGAGGGGGAGAGGGAAGGAGATTACAATGGCTGGAGAACAAGTGGGATCCAACATTTTCCGTAGATTCTGTACTTGTTACGTGTTATGTGCCATCTATTGATGAATCATAGTAAAGGCGAAACAACTGTCCCTGATTCCAACTCAAAAACAGATTGTGAAAATGTGGATTTTTTTTCTCCAACTTATTCGTGTTTGCAGTAGTAAATTTCAAATCCCATTATTGTAATTATGATAACCTTTTCAATCATAAATAATTGATCACATATTTCCCAAGAAATCTTCTTTGGTTTTTCAAAAACCTAAACATTTCAAACTGTAATTATGTTGATTAATATTTTCTAACTGATCTAAAGATTGAAGAAAACCTAATGATGGGAAAATCTCGCTCTTGTTCATAAATTTGTTAATAAATAAGACATCGATTGAAATCCATTGTTTAATTTCTAGGGAAATGTTTTTGATATTCTCTCGCTAATTTGTCGATCAGAATTCAACTAGAAAAGACTGCAAATATCAAAAGACTGATCGTCTCTAATCCTAACTTCTCTAAGAAGTTCCATCCATCAATTCAACAGTGATTAGATAACACACACACAGATACTGCCTGATTGAAACTCAGTCATTCATTGAGTTGTTTATCTTAGTTTGGTATGAAAGTGAGTTTGATCAAATCAAATTCACTTTCATAGCAAAATAAGATAAACAACTCAATTCACAACTTCATAGGAAACACAGAACTATTTTAATAAAGCAACATGTTGCCAGGAATAATCAGTTTACCATTTCCAATCTATCAATCATGCACTGTTAAAAGAGACAGTACTATGTTTGATGAGCAAAAATCATTATTCAAATTGTTGTAATATAAAAGACAAGTAGACTTTCAAACAATTCCCGAATTGAGTTAATTTATTTTGCGAAGACACTATTTATTATGCCAAATGTTTTTTGCATCATTCGGGCAAAACTCAATTACAAAACTCAATAACTTGGCATATTGGTTGATTTATCAGATTCTTTCTGAGCATATTCGATTCAGTACAGATAGATTCCCATTTTGTCCAGTCGCAACTCTTTTCCTGACCCCTCCAATCCTAAAACAGGAAGTGGTCTCGATTCGAAGTCGAATTTTTTTCTACAAACCTGTAATAAGAATGAAATTACAGCAAGTAGCCTGATATAGAGCAATAATATAATAAGAAATAACGCAAAATTAATATGATGTAATTCACGCAAACTTTCTCAAAGAAACTTTTAATACACTTTTCGACTGAAAACACAGAAGATAAATATTCTCCCAGAAGGACGCTATTTTCTGAGAGAACAAGATTGTGGACGAAAGTAAAGTGAGAATGGAGGCATCAAAAAAGAAAAAATGTATATGGGAAAGACAGCAGATGGTAGAGACATTTATCTCTCCTCAATACTGTGAGAGATGGGTGTCACATGACCTTTGCTATTCGTCGTCTTTAGGTACAACTCTTCTCTGTGAACATTCCAGATGTAGACATACAATAAAGACAATATGTATTGTTGATAAAACCACAATCAAAGTATCATTACAAGAGAATTGCAACTTTTGAGAATTTTAACACTAACGAAAAAAAAAATTAGCAAGGAACTTAATGACTAATTGATCTTAATTATTAGGTTTTAAAGAAGTTCCGAGAATATTCTAACGATGCTTTAGGACTGCTACTGACAGCAGTCGATGACGTATTTCCCAAGTCCTGCGCGTGAGAGATAAGGTATATTCAAATAAACTGATGAAAAAGGTACCCCATGCTTTGTCTGACGAGAATCGGCTGCAGTCTTACTCCATTGCCGTTTCTCTGCCAGAACATGAAAGACGGAATGTATCGGTTTGTCATGGGTGACGAAATGTGGATAATGTACGTGAATAATACGCACAAAAGGACCTGGATAGAGAAAGGGAAACCCCACTGAATGTCGTTAAAACACCTCTGCAGGGAAGGAAAGTGATGCCGAGATGTTAGTGGGATTCATATCTGCAAGATACACTATTAACTGTTATAATAAACAGAACCAGCTGAGACATACATCCCTAGTTGGAAAATCTCCCTTCTTCAATGCAAGAAAAGCGCCAGCTTTTAAGAGACGTGAGTTTATGTTCTTTCACATATCGCCTTATGGACACAGCAAAAATTACAGGAGTTTGGATGGGAAATATTGTATCACCATATTCCACAGACCTTGCCCCATCCGACTTTCATCTCTTCCGATCTTTGTCGAGTTTTCTTTCTGGAAAGAACTTTGCTAATGACGACGAGATGAAACGATGTCTTGATGACTTCTTCACCTCTCTCCCTAAGGTCGAACTTCTATCGAAATGGGTATTTCAGTCGTAGAGCAGTAGAACAACGTTATCAGCTCCAATGGTCACATCGTGGACGAATAGATACATCCTGTTCTTGTGAAACGGATGTGCTGGTTTGTACCAAATGCTCTGAATGTTCCAGGATCTTTCTTTTACAACTTAATCATAATAATTCTGCGGCATCAGCTCATTCGTTACAAGCTTTTAAATTGCAGTCTATCGTAAACGCCATTTTTATCTGCTAAAAGCATAACTGATTTCATTGCTTCAGCGGATTCTTCTTAGTGGGAGTGTTTAAAATAAAGCAGGAGTGACTGTGACCATGCTGCGAGAGCAACAATCAATTCTGAGTGTAAAAATTATTCTATTCCGTTTTGAAACGTAATTTAGACAAATTGCTGTTTAATGCTTTACCATTATACCATAAGTATATTAAGCAAAAATATAAAGACGTTCAAATTATCCTATAATATTCTCTGTAATTTATTGTTCAGAATAAAAAAGACACACTTAAGGAATTGTAAGCAAAAAATTACAATGAACCATTTGTGAAAAAAAAAACAATATTACAAGAATAAATAAAGCATTTAACGTGCTGTGCAAATTCATTAAAACAGGGGTTGTGCAAATTGATTAAAAAAAGGGTAACAAGAACAAAACCAGCACATGAATAAATTAAAATTGCCTTTCTTTGTGTTAAACAACACAACATTTATTTTGTTGCCTTTCTTGTTTTCTTGTTTTTGTTGCCTTTCTGGTGTGGCTGTGACCTTCATATGGTGATCTTGCCTTTCTGGTTCTTTTATCGGGGAGGCGGGGTTGGGCTGATGAGTCCGTAGAAGGACGAAACAGCTGTTCCCAACTCCTTCCCATAATTTGAAACAGAAAAGCATTTATTCATGTGCTGGTTTTGTTCTTTTTCCCCCTAATGTTAAAAGAAGTTCAGAAGAGCGTATGTCTACTTTCTTCATATATCATTCCTTCAACTTTCTTTATTTTTATGTTTTCTTTTCGTTTTTAAGTAAAAAAAATAAAAAACAAAAGTCGACATTTTTATTCAAACTCTAATATCTACTGACTAAAAAAAAAGAATTAATTTTGCTTTCTTTACTGAAATTTGTCTAAATTTTCATTTGTACCAAACCACGCACAATGGAATAAGAATTTAATGTTCATTGTTTTAGACAATGCGATATTTATAGAATAGGATAAAAATTAATCTTTATTCGAAGAATCCAATACTTTTCTATAGGACTTTTTAATGTCTTTTAGAGTGCTAAATTCTCGATAGGAGCTATTTGGAAAAGATTTCAAATAAAACAGTTAGATCATCCTTAAAATATGTATACCAAGTTAAATGAAGATCATCTAGCAGTTCACATGTTACTTGTGTATGCACAAATACACACAGACTGATCGATTTCATGAGCATTACTATATAATTTTATATATGGGTATATAAAATAACTGAGTCAGTATTTTCAACCAACACACTTACTAAGGCTGTTTAAAAGTAACGACTGTTACGAACAGAACACAGCGGCGAACCTTCTCCTCCACCAACGCCACCAAGTTCTAGGTAGTTCTAGTTGATGGTATCTAAAGAATTTTAAAAGAATGGACCAGTATTGGTGCTGTAACTATGGTTTATAAATCCATGTATTCATGTATGTTTTTTATATGGTTTATACATATTCTAGATATATTGATCTCAGTACAAAAAATAATCGACGAATATAGGAAACACTCCGTTATTTTTACAAAAATGTTTTAATATTTTGAAAATTTTATTCATAAATGTGAATGGTTTATTAATCATTTGGTCGTAAGTCAGGGATTTCCTGCAATTTCAACAGCCAAGCACAGAATGTGCAAGGATAAAAAAAATTCTGTCTTATTAGAAAGTTGATTCAAAAATTGAAGAAAAAAGGTTTATTTGCTGAGGAAATCTAATAAGTAAGAAACAACCTTCTTTGAATCCTATCTCTAATGAAAACGAACGTTGAAAAGTACGGATCTGCTCTTGAAAGCCAATGGGATCTCAAAAGACATTCATTAATAATCACCCTCCGCTCAATAAACTAACATGGGAAGAAGGAAAATTTACAGAATTTAATCTCTATTGATTTTCCATCTAAGTTTTATGAAAATTATAAATTATTAACTATTAATTCATTTATTTGAGTTTTACTTAAAATGACTGCCTTGTTTCCTAAACCAATATAAGAATCAAAGTTTCTAGATTTTTAGATAGAAATACGCGAATTTTGTTTGTTTATAATCGGTGTTTTATTTTTATAATTCAATGACAAAGCCGGCGCACCTGTTTAAAATTTTTTTTTTTTTATTTTTTTTAAACAGGTGCGCTTTGTCATTGAATTATAAAAATATTCAGCGCACGTAAAACGTACTTCTATCAATCGGTGTTTTAGTGCATTAATAAATGTCTTTCCAAGTCTACTTTATGATTTTTAATTCGGTTTATAATCATTGTTATTGTTCGATTTATATTTAGTTGTCTTACTTTTATTTCTGATTCCATTTCCGCAATAATATCAAAAAATAGCTTCTGTTCACTGCTAAAGGAACTCAGGTGTTAAATGAAATCAAATTTTGGCAGCAGCTTTGAGCAATTTGATTAAATGAACTCCTTTCCGCCATCAAACCCTTCCCAGAAGAGCAGGCGAGGAATATTGATTCAGCACAAGTGTCCATTCGGGCCGCGTCGTTCAATGGTTTCCCCGAAGGGAATTATGCATCTTTAAGTTGGTTACGAATGCAGAGCCTAGAACTCAACAACTCCTTCCCTGAGAAAGAGAAAGAAGAGAACTCTTTGTCTCCAAGTGGCTCTTTGATGGTGACATCATCTACAATGACGATGACATTTAGATGTAGTGCGCAATGACAATGAAGAATTATTTATGGCTGTAAAGTGAACTGCAAAGAAATCTTGAAGATGACGATGTCGTATTGAAGATAAAAAGTTTTAAGTTACCAGGACTCTACGACAGCCTTAATTTCAGTAATAAAGAATTTTATTACTGTAGGCTTATTAAATGTAAGAATACCATAATTACGTAAATTGTTTGTGAAATGATTTTACATCTGTTTTTGCAGAGAAACATTTCTTTGTTTAATATTTCCAAAAAAAAATATTCGTTTTACTTTGTAAGTTTGCGAATAGTTTTATTCTATTTTTTTATAGTTAATGTTTGACTGAACAGATCGTATAATTTTTACATAAACTTTCTATGTTTATTTAAAGTAGAAAGCTCATAATTATTTGGAAGGTTAACGATTGGCTGATCAATAATCATGTGATGTCGAATGACTAGATAAATTCAATAAATTAAGTAAACTCAGAAATCTGAATTATTTATTATATTGAAATTTTAAACAAAAGTTAAATTAATTAATCAACTATTAAAACACATTACAATTAAGACAATCTAAAAATTAA
>JAFIDM010038226.1:1723-28894 GCA_023159025.1 Thereuonema tuberculata | reverse complement strand
TTATCTGTCAAAACTGAACTGACTTTGACTGAAAAGTAACAATCTATATTACTGAAATCTTTTATTTCTCTGTCTGTCTGTGTGTCTGTCCGGCGCAGTTTTCTGTTAGAATGAAAAATAGAAAGAATTTTTTAAATGAAACATCCGCGACAGGAATCGAACCTGCAACCTTCTGATCCGAAGTCAGACATCTTACTCATTAGGCCATGGGAACTACAACTCTCTCTATATTATAATAATTCTATATTATATCTCTATATTATATAATTAGAACTTATCCGTCAAAACTGAACTGACTTTGACTGAAAAGTAACAATTGTAATTATAAAGAAAGTCAAAAAAGAAAGACGCAGTACGTCATTAGGTAGAATACTGAGAAATCAGTATTTGTAACTTAAAAACCACTGAAAAGTATCAATTGGAATTGGATAAACGATATGAACGAGAGTGTCGATAACATCAATCGAATGATAAGTCTAAGAATACAAGGAGAGACTACAGAGCAAACAATACAAGTGCGAATAAAATTGACACTTCTGATAATCCACCACACGAACATCTCTCTATGCCCAAGTGTCTGAACGCATTGAATCTCAGCGGAATTCCTCAACATCGTTTGTCATTGAAGATTGGATCTCCAATAATATTGTTGCGAAACATGAATCCCAAGTTTGCATACTGCAATGGAACTCAACTTAAATGCTGTTCATTCGATAATAATCTAATAGAAACCGAAATTATAATAGAACTCACAAAGGAGATTTTGTTTCATCCATAGGATGTCTATGGAACCATGCGGTAATCTACTTCCATTCACTTTCACAAGAAAGCAATTTCCGATCAGACCTTCTTATGCGATATTTATCAATAAAGCTCAAGGACAAACTCTAAATAAAGTTGCCATATAATTGGAAAACGTTTTAACTCACATACAAATTTAGGTCTTTGAGTCACAATTCAACAGAATTTGGTTATCTTCACTCTAAAGAATACTCACAATCAATTTGTTGCGAAGAATTTCGTATACAAGCTATGATCTTCATTTATCATCTGTATCAACTAACGTCCATCTGAAATCTCTTCTTCAAATATCTGTACCGAACAATCTGATGGCCTGTGTGTTTTTTTAATAAATAACAAATTGTTTTCCGTTACATACGCGAGGCTTCCGGAGCGAAGCGACGGGTAGCCGACTAGTTCTCATTAGAAATGTAAAACATTGGAAAGATGTCTACTTTAAAAAAAATAATTTATGAAAAAATGTTTATGAAATTAAAAATATAAAAATAATGTATGAAAAGCAGTATATATACATGTTGGGACCAATGCTCTTTAGATTTCAAGATATTCGGCATTATTTTCGTCGATTTTCAAGTACTGCCTTATTAGCTCAATGATGTCGTTAGAAAGCAACTGCGAGCCTGGAGTAATGGGTTGGTTCAGCGGATTTCACATCGACGGGTCCTTGGATCGAATCCCGTCAAGTTTCAAGTAATTTTTTTTTTTTTTTTTTATTTTCATTTTATTTTTTTACTTTATTTTTTGTTTTTTCTCTTTTTTTTCTTTTTTTTTCTACCTTTTTTTCTTTATGATGGCCCAATGTAAGTTTTATTCGTTTAAATTATGAATATTAAACAGAAAACCAATTTAAGATTAGAAGTAAATAAATAATCTTCTCGTTAACTTTGTGTTTTTTAAATAATTAGTTAACTTAATTAACAAAACTTTTTTTTCTCATGTGGTGATGATACTCATTTACTGTTTGTAATTAAAATTATTTCAGTTGTACTTTTATTTAAAGTTTTAATGTGAGAGTTTTAAATGTAATACTTCACTAATTGAATTTTAGTTTTTCTTTATTTTTAAAAAAACAAACAAACAAAGTTAGTATTCTCGTTAATTTTTGTTTTTAATTAGAAGTACTTTAATTCAGAAAAATAAAGTAAACAACATATACTGTGATTCAGAAAGTACTGGTGGCTTTCACCGCCTCATATCTTTTAAACTACTGCTCATAAAAAATCTGAAACTTTTTATATAAAATCGTCAAAAATATAAGAGTTACATTTTCATGTTATTATTTATTCCTTATTAATATTGAAATTCATTTTATTTGCGTTCAAACACCCGATCCAAAATTATTATCCAAAAAATTGTTCGACTGTCTCCTAAAAAAGTCATTTGTCAAAATACATTTTCAAAAAAATGCAGTTTTTTTTTTAAATTAAACAAAGGAATCTATATTACTAAAATCTTTTATTTCTCTGTCTAAAATCTGTCTGTCCGGCGCAATTTTCTGTGAGAATGAAAAATAGAAATAATTTTTACAATTAAACATACGCGACAGGAATCGAACCTGCAACCTTCTGATCCGAAGTCAGATCTCTTATCCATTAGACCATAGGAACTACTACTCTCCTCATATTGTTTTTCGACTTATATCTCCTTTCCTTTCCCCCATCAATAAAGAATATATTCAATCTTTTTTTTTTTAATCTCAAGATTGTTTATTTATTTCCCATCCGTCAGTTTATTTGTAATTCGAAACTGACAATTAGAACTATAATTGCCGAAACGTTGCAGTATTTTAAATATTCTTACTCAACCAAATTCTATGTGATATTGAAAAATATGTGCGTGTACATGGCAGATGTTGAATAAAAAAAAAACAGAGTCAAGAAAGAAAGAAGCACTCTTTTTTTGAGGTGGAATACCGAAAAAATCACTTTTTCTCAAAAACCATCAATATTTGTAATTCAAACGACACTGAAAAGTGGCAATTACAATAAAAATGAGAATCAAAAATGAGAGAAGCGGTACTTCTGTTAGCTAAAATACTGAAATAAACACTATTGTAACTCAGAAACCACTGAAAAGTATCAATCTAAATTGCTAAAATCTTTTATTTCTCTGTCTGTCTGTATGTCCGTAGCAATTTTCTGTGAGAATAGAAAATAGAAATAACGTTTACAATGAAACATACGCGACAGGAATCGAACCTGCAACCTTCTGATCCGAAGTCAGACTTCTTATCCATTAGGCCATGGGGACTACAACTCTCTTCACATTGTTTTTTGACCTATATCTCCTTTCCTTTCCCCCATTAATAAGGAATAAATTCAATCTTTGTTTTTTAATCTCAAGATTGTTTATTTATTTCCCATCCGTCAGGTTATTTGTATTTCGAAACTGACAATTAGAACTATAATTGCCGAAATGTTGCAATATTTTAAATATTCTTCCTTTGCCAAATTCTGTATGATATTGAAAAATAAGCGCGTGTACACGGCAGATGTTGGAGTAAAGAAAACACATGGCAGATGTTGGAGTAAAGAAAACAGACTCAAGAAAGAAAGAAGCATCCTTTTAATGAGATAGATTACTGAAAAAAACACTATTTGTAACTCAAATACCTGGAATCACGTCGAAGTTAAGACCAAAGAACGAGATTGTCGACAACATCAATCGAGTGATAAGTCAAAGAATACTAGATGAGACTAGAGAGTATTTAAGTGAGAATAAAATTGATACTTCTGATAATCCACAACACGAACATCTCTATCTGCCTATATCTGAACTCATTGATTCTCAGCGGTATTCCTCAACATCGTTTGTCATTGAAGATTGGATCTCCAATAATGTTGTTGCAAAAAAAATCAATCCCAATTTTATACACTGCAACGGAACTCAACTTAACTGCCGTTCATTCGATAATGATCTCATAGAAGCCGAAATTATAACAGGAACTCACAAATGAGATTTTGTTTTCATCCATGGGATGTCTATGAAACCAAACGATAATCTACTTCTATTCACTTTCACAAGAAAGCAATTTCCGATCAGGCCTTCTTACGCGATGTTTATCAATAAAGCTGAAGATTGCCATCTATTTGGAGAACGTTGTCTTCACTCACGCACAACTTTATGCCTTTGAGTCACAAGTCATCAGAATTTGGTTATCTTCACTCGAAAGAATACTCACAATCAATTCATCGCCAAGAATTTCGTATAAAAGCTACGATCTTCATTCATCATCTATATTAACAAACATTCATCTCAACATATCTCTTCTTCAAATATCTATATCATTCAAATTGCACACGTGTAATGAAGAAAAAAGATTCAAAAAAGAAAGAAGCACTATTTCTATAAGATAGAATACTGAAAAATTACTATTTGTATCTTAAAAACCAATGTGCTTTGTAACTCAAAAAAACACTGAAAAGTATATCTATATTACTAAAAGCTTTTATTTCTCTGTCTGTCTGGTGCAATTGTTGTAATTTGTTAAAATAGAAATAATTTCTACAAATTCGCTAATCGAACATGCAATCATCTGCTCCGAAGTTAGACGACTTAGCCATTAGACTACGAGGATTACATTCTAATCATAAAAAATAAAAAGAAAACTTAGATATATGATTCACACGCTGGTTCTCAAAGCAGTCGTGGATTGACAGAATATAACCATCAGAAATTAAACTGAAAAAAAATTTTAAAAATTTTTAGTTTTAGTTTACTCGATGTAATTTGTGTGTGTGTGTGTTTTTTTTTAATAAATAAAAAGTTGTTTTCCGTTATATATGCGGAGGCTTCCGGAGCGAAGCGACGGATAGCCGACTAGTTAATGACAAAAGCGATTAGATTAAGTTTTCCTAATTAGGTTTCTGTATCATTAGAGTTTAAACAACATCACAATAGTTATTTAAATATACGATATATTGGGGATATTTATATTTATATAAAAAGTTTCAGATTTTTATGAGCTGTAGTTTAAAAGATATGGGGCGCTGAAAGTCACCATTACTTTCCAATACTTTCTGAATCACCCGGTATACAGTATATGTTTTACTTTATTTTTGTGAATTAAAGTACTTCTAATTAAAATTACAATTAAGGAGAATACTAAATTTGTTTTTTGTTTTTTTTGAAAAATAAAGAAAAACTAGAATTCAGTAAGTGAAGTATTACATTTAAAAGTTTTACATAAAAACTTAAAATAAAAGCACAACTGAAATAATTTTAAATACAAACAGTAAATGAGTATTATCACCACAAGAGAAAAAAAAGTTTAGTTAATTAAGTTAACTAATTAATTAAAAAACAAAGTTAACGAGAGGATTATTTATTTACTTCTAATCCTAAATTCGTTTTCTGCTTAATATTCATAACATGAACGGAAAAAACTTACATTAGGCTATCATAAAGAAAAAAGGTATAAAAAAAAATTTAAAAAAAAAAGAGAAAAAAAAAAGAAAGTAAAAAAATAAAATAAAAAAAAAAAATGTCTTGAAACTTGACAATAATCGATCCAAGGATCCGTCGATTTGAAATCCGCAGCGCTAACCATTACTCCAGGCTCGCAGTTGTGTTTTAATGACATCAGTGAGTTAATAAGGCAGTACTTGAAAATCGGTGTCATTATAGACACCCTCCAAAGTTAATATAAAACAAGTTTCAATACACTTTCTTTCGTATTCATTCTGACAAATGGCTAACACCTCGGGATAATCTATGTCGATGACATGATTGGTAAGGCTATTATGCACATAAGTCAAATAGTTAGTGTTCCTGTTTGCTATAGCCCTGGTATGTTCTGGAATACGGTCATCCAATGTACGGGACGTCTGGCCCACGTACCTGCATAGGTTGTTTTTACAGTTGATTGAATAAACTAAGCCTGTAGTTGTGGAGTTGTCCTGTTTAACACTACGTTGCTTAACCATTGATGCAATTGTTCTAGTTGCCGCTGCTCTTAAGATTATTCCATATGGCCTATACATTTCACGTAGAATGGTAAACGTATTTTCTTGATATGGGATAGATACTTATCGCCGAACAGTTCTTGCTTCTTTCCTGATATTATTATAACATTTAGAAATAGCAGCTTTAAAATGCCTTGAAAAAAAAAAAATCTAAATTGTTGATTATATGTTACTTAAAAAAGAAAAAAAATTCATTCTAAACAATTTAAAATTTGTCGGACTTTGTCTCATTTTGTGTTATACATACACTGTTAAAATGATTATATATAATAATCATTCAAATTTTTAAACTACTGAATTATTTATCAGACTTTCCGCTCGTCAGTCATAATTTTTCTTCTTTCAAAAATTTAGGTAAGTAATATCAATTTTTTGGCAATTATTAGTTTTAGATAAACAATTTGTTAAATAAAATTAAAATCGGTAAGTATAATTGTTTCTACAATCATGAACTTGAATACTAAACGCAGAAAAAAAAATCACTAACTTGAAGGCCCCACTTAAAGACGTCACAGAACACTGCGAAGGCCTTGTTTTCAAGATGGCGTTGAGTTCGCATTTGCCACAATTCCATTATTGTGTTGTGAAGTAAATAAGAAAAGAATAAAAATATAAATATATTTTTACATAAATAATAATAAATAATTTTATTAAATGATGTACTACGGAATTGTTTTTCTAAACCAATTTGTAGACAAAAATATCAAAACGGACGAAACAATAATGGAGATGAAGACGACAGGTCGATAATAAAAAGAAGAAACATCGGAAGCGGAAGAGATATAAATAAACATGAGTATATAAAAAATAAACATGAAGTGGATTCTATGTGATGATGTGAGTACATTCCAAGAATAAAAGTAAAATGAAAATTAATGAATTAAAAAGAAGTAAAGAAATAGAATATGGGCGAAACATGGCAGGAAAGAGGGTGTGAAGAGGGAAGAAGAATAAAATAGAAATGAATTAAAATATTATTTCGTTAATTTTCATTTCATTGTATTTATTTTCACGTTATTATTTTTCCTACTTTTTGATATTTATTACAATATTCTTTATATTGTTAATTTTTACTCCATTTATTTTTTTTTATCCTTAATTTTCTTCCACTATTTTGCATCTACTCACATTTTGCCCATCCCTTCTCACTATCCCATTCACCTTCAATCGAATGGAAACCTCCCTCATTGCTGACTGTATCCCTCCAATCATTTCAAATTGTTACTCATTGTTTCCCATGTAAAAACCAGTGTTTAATGTTTTAGTGCCTTATGATGTCTGCAACTGCAGACGAAACTAGTAGAATTCCTTGTAATTTTAGTTTTAACTATAACATTTGCTCAACTTGTGTGTAATATTTTGCTGACTAATTTTAATGAACACACATTAAAACGCCAATCGTATTCCAAGAATAAATCCACAAAATAAAATCAGTTTAATTGACAATGAACGACTTTAAATGGAAGAAAAATTACAAGATGACTCGAAAGGTGAGTAATACTTATTTACATGGAGACAATAGAGGAATAAAAAATGGCGAGTCGATATGAAGACTATGTCGAAAAAGAGAAATAACATAAGTTGAACTTTCCTAAATTAAAAATAAAATAATAATGAAAATTATATAAAGTAATGTATTTATTTATTGAATTCTAACATGATTACATATATTATTCAAATGTATAATTTGTTATTGTATTAAATTTGTTTTATTATTCCAACATTTTATCTAAAGTTTATTATGTCATTAATTTTTTTGGACATCACCCTTTTTGTTCAAACACCATCCTGCTTTCTTGCTTTGCCTGGGATAACCAATGATGGTGCTCAGGATTATGCCTTGACACCGTAAACAGCGCCTCGCAGTGATGAAGGAACATCGATAATGGAAGACAAATGGAAGAAGGTCATATAAAGTGATAAGTCCCATTTCTGGCTGCAGATTGCTGATGGTTAGCTTCGCATTTGACGCAAAACGCATGAAAGTGTATTCAATGGTTAAATATTAGGATTCAACAGCCCTGTAGAGATGGTGATCTGGTCTGAAGAGCTTTTTCCTCGTATGTCCTAAGCCTTTGTCGATCTTCTCACAAAAAAAATAAATAAAAAAAAAATAATAACAATGGCGAACGTTACAGGGTCCTGTCAACCGACCATATCTTACACATCTGTAGAAGATCTTCCTCGACCAATGTATCTTTCAAAAGAATACCACAACTTGTCATCGAAATGTTCATGATTACAGGAAAATAAGGAATTGAGTAATAATAAAGGAATGAAAAGTATTTTTACCATAGATACATATGAGAATGTAATGAAAATGGATTCAAGGAAAAATAATACGAAGTTAAAAGAATTAAATATCAAGAAAAGGAAGAAATTAAAAGTAGAGTTACAAAGATGAATGATGCAAAATTAGAAACATCCTATAAAAAGTCCAAGTAAATAGTGAACTTAAGGAAAATAAAATTAAGTAATGATGAAATAATAGCTGTGAATAAAGGGTTTGATTTCAATAAAAATACAGGCTCCAATAAAGAAACAATTTTTCCGATTTTAAAAACTTAAAATAAGAAAAAATAAAAAAAAGGAATATATTATACTAAGAAGAATATTTTATTTTATTTTGTATTTTCTTTCTTATTTTTCTAGGTTTTCCTCTTGCCGGCTTTGATATTAAGGCTTTTTTGGTATTTCATGCTGCAGTATCAAATGCCCTCCATGAGAGACAGTATTTTTCCTACCTGGGATGATGACTGTTCCCTAAGCCACAATATGGATCATTTCTGGCCCTTGGGATTGTTGTTTCAGCTCCACTATTAGTCTTCGTCTCCCAGTGGTTGTCTCAATGAAGCAAGTCGACAACTGGTTTAGATAATGTTTCTAATGGATTTAATTCCTAGTTAATGTTCAGAACCAGTGGCGAATATAGAATATATTTTCGGGGGGGGGGGCAATATTAATGTAAGGTTAAGTAATTTTAAGTAGACACCCCATGGAAACCTATCCGTTCAACCAAAGAAAAAAAAAATAAAACGTTGGGAGGACATATATTCATTATTTTTTTGGGGGGGGCCCGGGCCAAAATATCTATTCAACCAAAAAAAAAAAAAAAACAAAACGATGGAAACCTATCTATTCAACCAAAAAAAAACCCATGAAAACCTATCTCATCAATCAAAAAAAAAAAAAAAAAAATTTGGGAGGACATACCTTCATTATTTTTGAGGGGGGGAGGGGGGCCCGGGCCAAAATATCTATTCAACAAAAAAACAAAAAAAAAACAATGGAAACCTATCTGGTCAACCAAAAAAAAATAAATTGTGAGGATATATCTTCATTATTTAGGGGGGGGGGGGCCCAAGCCAAAATATGTATTCAACCAAAAAAAAAAAACCATCAAAACCTATCTCTTTAACCAAAAAAAAACGATGGAAACCTATCTCTTCAACCAAAAAAAAAAAAAAAGTTGGGAGGACATACCTTCATTATTTCGGGGGGGGGGGGCCCGGAACAGGGCCCCCCTTTTATACGCCCCTGTTCAGAACCATTAGGGATTTCTACACTGGGAAAAAAGTGACCCGAAATAATGAGATCGAAACATGTAGTGATTACTTTTATTGTTATGTTAATATATCATTTTTTAACATTATTTATCAGTCATTTGTCATCAAGGTACAGAGTATTCAAAAGATCCTTTTTCTTCAAACATCCGAATCAATCTAACTTTGTTAGCTGACAAAGGAACTTTACGCAAGTTCTGATGGGTTCTGACTCAATGAAAAAATTATCTCATTATCAAATTTGGTAACATGTCGGTTGGCAGATGAAGCTGTAGACAGGTCTGAATAGTTTAATTAAGACCATCTATTATTTTTTAATGTAAAATATTAAAAAAGGAATCTTTTTAGAAAATAATTGAATCTTCTCTTCATTTTGGGATCTTTTTTTTTTATTTCTGCTGATTTAAAGATTAAAAAAAAATTAAATGCTGCAAAACTAAATTCTTCGTGACTTCATTGTCGCAGCAATTTGATAACAATATCAAAGGGTGAATGTACAGTGATGGTCAGAAAATTATAAAGACAACTGAAAATTGCACAGAAAAAAATTATTTCTGAAGTAAATAAAGTGAAATGTATACATAAAATGCTTTTTTATGCTAGAAATCATTGTAGAATGTAAAACATTGGAAAAAGCAAAATATGAATGTAATGCCATATTTAACAAAATATGTCATTGTAAAAACTGGACAAAATTATAAGGATAATGAATGTTTCGGCCTGAAACACACTAATAATTAATAATCTCCCCCTTCTTCTCAATCACTTTTTATCAGTCTTGATGTCATAGAGTTTGACAGTTTCTTCAGAATGTTTTTGGAAATTTTTTTTCCAAGCTTTTTCGATGGAGGACATAAGTTCTTAGTTTTTTTGATATTGAATACCAATTTTGTATACTTCGTGTGCCAGAATACCCAAAAGATTTTCCATTGGATTTAGATCTGGGCTTCCGGCCGGCAAGTCAAGTAGTTTCACAAAATTAGCATCAAACCATGCTTTCGAAGCTTGAGAAACATATACTGAGGCATTGTCCTGCTGGAACAAAAAGTCTCCACTCGTAATTAACGGTGCTTCTGGTAAAAGATTATTGCCCAATAAATAAACATAACTCTCAGAATTCATTTTGCCCTGCACAAAAGCAATTGGAGTAGTTCCGCCAGTTGCGAAACCTTCCCAGACCATTACTGAGCCACCTCTAAATCTAAGCTTTGCGAAAATTTCTTTTTCTTTACGGAGATCATACCAGAAGTAGCAAAAACCATCTGGTCCATCCAAATTAAACTTTTTCTCATCGGAAAAGATAACACGATTGCACTTTTTTTTTCCATAGTAATGTATTTTTTGGCAAACTCCACCCTCAGTCTCTTATGAACTTTTGTAAGAGGCGGTCGTGACATAAGTTTTCCATAACGAATCTTTTTTTCTTTTTGTAAAACATGTCGATCAGTTCAAACACTGCATCGTAGGTTTAATTCCTGTTTAATTTCCGTTGATGTTTGTTTTTTGGAGCAAGCTCGCCTTCTTATCGTTCTTTTCATGCGCACAGAAACAGAAGATGGCCAATCTGCATGTCTTTGCCGTCCATATTTTTCGGGATTTTTAAGAAAATTATAAATAACCGTTCTCGATCTATGCAGCTTTGTCGAAATTTGATGTACAGAAAGTCCTGAACTTTTATAAGCAACCACTTTCCCTTTCTAAAACTCCCAAAGTTTCGTACCTAGTGGCATGACTGAAAAAATAGAATATGACGTTCGCAATCTTTTACTATGCATTTATATCGTCTGGGAGTGCCATGTGCAGAACAAAAAACACGCAAATTTTGCTTTTTAGAACACACAAATAGCATTGTTCTTATAATTTTGTCCATATCACAGGGCTGTCTAAATCCCAAATACATTTTATGAATATGAATTCCCCATATAATTCCATAAAAACTAATAAAAAATGCTGCTTTTATCGTTGGTTTCCAGCCATAAAATTTGCAACTTCCGGACAACTGTAACCAAGTTTGGCGATTTTTTCCCTTGTCCTTATAATTTTGACCACCACTGTATATTTGTGCATCCAACTAATGAATCTTCTTGATTCATTCTCGATTCATGAATTTCTTAAATTTGCTTGGATTTCAATTGTTTTCATTTGAACTTTTTCATCTGCATGATAGTCGAAAACGTAATGCAGGAAGTTCACAGAAATTACAACATAAAAGTAACTAGTTAGTTTAGTTTAGCCAGTGACCATTCTGAAAGTGGCCACTACGACGTCTCGAGGCAGGTTGTTGGGGATGAATTTTGAAATGGCAAACAATTACCATCTTTTACCAACAGCGGCTGCCTTCGAAGAGTCCTCCACTGCTTTCTTGATAATGATAGAGATATGATTTCTAATGGAAGATTAAGGAAGAGGGAGCAATGGTTGGAGCTTAGAGCATCCCTCTTTAGCAAGTTTGTCAACCTGCTCATTGTCATTAATATCACAGTGGCCAGGTATCCATTGCAGATGGATGTCAGTAGAGCTTGCAAACGCAGAAGTCGCTCCCGACATTGAGCAACAAGATCATTTTCTTGTAGGTCCGGGGAGGCAAATGTTTGTATCACAGCCATTGAATCCGAAAGGAAGACCACGCTTTTAGTAACAAGCAGTTGGAGAAGTGCGATTGATGCTTCACTAATGGCCGCTACTTCTCCGTCGAAGTTAGTCCTAAACTTCACCACAGAGAAGGCGCCTTTGATAAGCATAGAGAAAAATCCAGCTCCAAAAATGTAACTGGATTTCTTTCATAAATCATTGGGTTCAGAAAACTTAATTACATGAGTGATTAAGAAAATCAGTGATGGAGAAAATGTGTGCTTCAAAAATAAGTGAATATAATTTTGTGCTAAATAATAAAAGGGCGACCCATAAGAATAATAAAAAGATAAGTTAATTACCGTAAGGAAAAATAAAAAAAAAAAAAGTTAGGAAAAAAATAAAAAATTAGGAAAATAAGAAAAAAAAAGAAAAAAAAATCACGATAACGTTGAGAAAGTAAGATCAAGAGAGAGAGAGAGAAGAAAGAAAGCTAGACATACGGCTTCGGACTGACAACCTTCATAACATTAATACGATATCTTAACCATTAAGCTGAAGTTGACAACTGAAATGAGATGGTTGCATTTCTAACATTTAAGCTAATAGCGAAAATTCAATGAAAATAATGTTAAATATCTAGAACATGGGGAGGGGGGTGTTGGGCCCTGAAAATACCCTCTTCGTATGTTGATTGGGCCTTTAAACACAATGGGAAAGTCCATTTGTCGATCCGATCTTTTGTTCGGCAGTTTTTAGAGGGGGGGGGGTACAGTGACGCAAAGCCAAATATCTCGAACATTGGAGGGGGGCGTTGACCCCTGAAAGTACTCCATTCCTACAATGTTTGGATCTCTTAAGGCGATGGTGAAATTCGTTTGTTGATCCGACCTTCCGTTCGGGAGTTGTTAGGAGTAGACAGACACGGACGAACAGACGGACAAGACAAATGCTTAGCTACCGATTTTGGTCGCTATCACAATAGCTAATGAATCGCTAAAAACATGGTCGAGGTCTGATATGAACGTCGACTACCTTACAGTAGTTTTTCATTTTATTTCAAGACTTCACTAAAGTAGAGCGACGGTTTCGAAGTGTGCATAAAGAATGACCTTCATTTTAAACATTGACCTCAATGATCCTATATTTCAATGTCGTTTTCCACCATTTTTTCGCCGACTTGGAAGACTGTCTTCAACTTTGTAAAACTTTTTGAAAATTATACTGTTTAAAAAAGATAATATGTTTCTTTTATTTAATTATATATTTTTAATTATTTATTATATATCAATTCAATGAACTCCACGAATGCACATTAATTTATGTGATTCGAAACGTTTTATT
Source organism: Thereuonema tuberculata (assembly GCA_023159025.1). Taxonomy (NCBI): domain Eukaryota; kingdom Metazoa; phylum Arthropoda; class Chilopoda; order Scutigeromorpha; family Scutigeridae; genus Thereuonema; species Thereuonema tuberculata. The sequence continues at coordinate 15,651 of JAFIDM010038226.1, read as the reverse complement.
GAATAATAACGAATGAAAATTATTTTCACGATTTAAAGAAAGAAACAGAATTTTATTTAAAATAGTCTCCAATTTCTTTCATGAACTGTTCGTTTCTTTAGATTTATAAGTAGTATGATTTAATTAAAAAAAAATTTTTTTTTTTTTTTGGAAATTTCATTTGGTTTGAGTTTTGATATTTAAGTCTTCATTTTAGAACGAAAATAGAATCTTTTTTTCGTAATACTTTACAATCAATAAGATAATTCAACTCTGTTTAAAAAAATAAATTCCAATATTTAATTTAAAACATTTCTTAATAATATTTCTCAATTATCTAGTTCTTTGAATTTGTACTATGAAATGAGAAGATTGAAAGACCACTCATTTTATGATACGTGAACAGCTACACTATTTACAGATATTTGCTGTAGAAGTTCCTTTTCCTTTTTTGCTGGATAATAATTTTTTAATTTGTGTATTTTCTTATAATTAGAAATTCAAATTAGAATAAAATTTAGAGATTTTTCATTCAATTTTTGAGTAAACTACAATGACTGTTCTATACTCTCCCGAAAACTTGCCTCAAACCAGTTCAAATACTTGCGAATTGCCGCTTCTCGTATCGCTTTGCACGGGAAAACTTCCCGTGTTCAAGTCTCGTTTGTTGTCGTGGAGATTGCGAGAACAACAGCCTTCACCGAAGCGACAGAAAAAATGGTTTTCGAATTTAGAACCGTATCTATTTCGAGCAAGTGGGAATTTTTCGAGCCACTTGACGGTTTTCAGGAGCGTGTAAAGCAGCCATAAGATTCATAAACATATGAGTATGTGACTGTGTTCTGCAATCATTTCTTAAGAATATGAAAACGTAAGTCTGTCTTCTGATTTTAGAATGGATAATGAAATTGAAAAGAACGATGTTATTCCTTTCCGGATAATAAGATTATACGTTATAAGAATAAGATCCCAATTTCTGTACACAGTGTAGAGAATTTTCATAAATGTACTTAATTATTTATTGTATTTTTTTTCTCCCCTTTTTGGTGTAATTTCATATTAAAAGATTTGTTGTAAAATGAATTGTATTTCGAAATAATGAGAGTTACTAAAGCGTCGTGATATCGAAATGTCACGACAGGTGTCATTTTTGCGGGAAAAGTTTTCCTTTTGACGTAATGCAATTTTGATTTCAGTCGAAATGAAAATTCCGTGGGATCAACTGACGATCTGGACCTTGTTAGATAGGAAAGAGATGGATTCATTTTCCGTAAGATTTAGAAGGGGAAATTTTGAATTTAGTTTTTTGTTTTGATTTTTAAATTGAAATATAATGCCCATTTTAATTCTTTTTCCTTTTTTTTTTTTTTAAATTCTTTACCAGATCTCTTTGTGTTGCGGGGCCTAACGTATTTAAGGTCGAGGCGAAGAATAAGGCTTAACCATTTGTCCGTAAGGCTAAAGGCTTTTAATGACTAGAGGAAATTATTTTTGGTGTTTCAGTAATCCTTTTACTGGTATTGTACAAAGATTAATTTTATAGAGCGGGAACGTTGAATGATTATGCCAATCTATCTAAATCCTGGAGGATTAATTGGTATTGCAAATGTTTTAGGTATCCTAATTTATTTCCGTCAGCCGACATTCCACATGTTAGGGATAACCACACAAAGGTTCATCAACGAGGTTTGATAAGATGATGAGGAATATGCTTGGAGCATTGTAGTCGAAGATATGCCTTTTGAGTTTGTAAACATAATTCAAGACGTTGGACATTTTAGCCTGCCGATCGCCATGTGATATATTCTATTCGAAAAGGAGCTTTGCCAGTAGGACGACTCTTAAAGATTGAAAAGAACGTTATATAATTTATTGTCTGAATCATAGAGAATTGTAATTATTTTATGCATGTAATAGATGCTGTTGCATAATTTATTCTATTCGATTCTAGTAGGTTAGGTTTAAGACATGGTACCCAGATTTAAGAATATTGGATATTTATTTTTGTACGTTCAATTTTGTTCTGTAGGCTTGAATGACATTTAAACAAGTTGTATTTAATTCGCCGTAAGCATTAATTTTCTAGTGTTGTGCGTAATATCACGCAAGGCATATTTTGTTGGAATTATTTTCGAACGTAGGGCTATACCTTTACTGGGATAAAGCTTTGCTGTAAGTCTATAATCTTGAATGATTATTATTTGAATCAAGTTGTATAATACCATGAATAATTCATTGATAGTTATTGCATTGCTTTATGATTTTTGATCTTTGGTGATTGTATTTTGATTAAGTTTCATATATTCAGGATTACTTAATCCTACTTTCATATGTTAAAGTATTTATACATGTTTTGATTATTAAAATCTTATTTATTTTTCTGTACCAAAATGCTTTGCTATTTCTTTAGCGCTGTTTATGTTGCGAGATTAAACCAGAACGCATACTTGAGTAGCAAAGTGCAAAGCAAGAGTATAGCAAGGTGTTTTAAAAAAATTTTGTAAAAAATTTAATAACTGAAAAATATAACTTATTCATAAATATATACAATATACAATGTGGGAAGGTGATCACTACTTCCTTAAATCAATAATCTATAACAATACATTTCTAGTATCAAGATTATGTATACTTTAAGTTTCAACAATACTTTACTATCAGTTCACATTTAGTTTAAACATCGATACTTTAGTTATACAAATTATTATGATGCTTAAATAAATTAAATGTTCAATAGTCCTTCTTTTCACTCAAGTCCTAATAGAACTTCGTAATTAATAATTACTTTGTCTTAATGGATACGATGCAAATCAAATTTTACTTAATTACATTTCATATAGAGTTTCTAGAAATGGTTTTTCACCGATGTGAATAGGAAGTAATAATATTCTTAGGATAATGAATCACCCTAATTTTAAATATTTGACACAACCAGGTTTTGTACCGGACATGCCGGACATTGGCAATTGTGAAATTCCAATAGGTACATGATGCTTATAAGACAATTACGAGATGAAAATATGACGGTTTCCTTCAACGTCCTCTAGTGGCTGGAATCTTAGACCGGAAGCTGGAGGCAGAAATCTTAGTCCGGAAACTGAATACCCTTGAGATAAATTGGAACCCGCTAACATCACGTAAACAGGAAACTGATGTACTTCAATGCCAGGGATGGAGCAGGAACGGCCATGTCGAAATTTACAAGACATCACACAACCAAAGGATGACTGAGGTAAGCTTCATAACTATATATAAGAGAGAGAGAACAAAACAAAACAAAAAAAAAATTATATTATACGATAAATAAAGTACGCTGCCCAAATAACGCCACCTTAACATTTAAATTATTGTAAGTCTGGAAATAAGGTGTATCGAAACACAAAAATTATGACCAAGAAAGTTTAATCTTCTGTTTGAAGCATACCATAATGAAACAAATGATAATTTTTACTGGAGAAGTATGAGAACTCAAATAAGAAAACTTTGCAAACTGGCGTTGTTAGGAACACCTGTTCCAATTAACGCCACCTACTTTCTAGTAACTTAACTTATTTAAAATTAAGAATTATTCCATCATTGTAAACATTATTTGTACAAAATTACTGTAAAAAGCAACTAAATTTGACTTTCTGTAAAAAATAATAAAAAATCACTTGAAATTAACACAATCTTTCTAATCTGTAGCTAAACCAAAAGAGGAAATGTAGAAATTAATTTGAAAATTCCCTCCTTTAAAATGAAATGAGACAATAAGACAAATTACCACAAAAAACAATATTTTTCAGTTAACATGAAAAACATTCAGTTAACATTTCTTTCTGAATATTAAAAAATCTATATTTTATGCTACCTTGATATAGTAGCAGCCTTTCAGAACCAGTCCTCGACACGAAACAGTCGAAATGTAATTTCACTCGAAAATGTTGGCGATCTGTTAATAACTCACTGCAACACTAGATGGCATGGTCAATGCAAACTACTTTAGTGCAGTACCGCCATCTCTTATGTTTATGAAGAATTAGATAGGTGGCGTTAAAGGTATACATGGCGTTATGTGGCTCAGGTATCTTATGATATCCGACGCAATGAAGTTAAAACTACCGATATTATTGAGAAGATCCTTATGTGTAACTGGAAAGTTGTACTGATAACTTGTTTTAACGGAAATTGAGTCATTGTAACAATGAGGATCTGCTAATATGAGAAGGAATGCAGTACATTTTCGAAGGAAGTGGTTCAATTCAGGGTGGAGAATGAGGGGATGCCCTAAAGGTAAGAATCTGTCCACTGTCGTGGATATGAGAGGCTGTCAAGTAATTGAGGTCCTTAGTTCTGAGCGCGGATGTTGTTTATGCCATTCCTTGTAAGGGTTTCCCTTAGAAATGTATTGGGGAGACCCGCCAGCCACTAACGAGGAGGATAGCCCAGCATGCTAGTTATTTCTATAAATTAAGGTATTCTTTAGATAATAAACTTCAATTTCCAAAACACCTCTCATAGAATTTCTGACATTAATAAGAAGAGACATATATACCATAAATCTTCTTAAGTTCTCTTCTTCTAGAAATTCTATTACTATTTAAAGCCTTCAGCATCATCACATAAAATCAAATCACATAAAATCAAAAATAAATGTAAAAACAATACATTTATTAAATAAGCGAATTTTCGAAGAGACTAAAGCTTCTCTTTAGTGGAACCCCGCTATTCGTTCGCCTCGCTATTCGTACAACTCGTTATTCGTCCAACTTTTTCAAGTAAAATTCGTACGCTTGCTCGCGATTCGGACAGCGTGACCTTGTTACTTGCCGCCCCAAGCGGTCGCTTCAGTTCAGTCTCGTGCTAGCTTCCGTTCGCTACGCATCATCCACGCAAGCTTCATGAAACTTTGTGATATTTTATTGTTATTTTTTGTTATTTTTATTAAAAATAGTGCAACCATGGGTCCAAAAAAGATTACTGATTCAACTAAGCCTAAAAGGAAAGCAGTGAGAACGACAATTGAATTGAAAAAAGAACTCGTTGCGAAGTTTGAAAGTGGAACTCGTGTTTCTGACCTGGCAACTCAGTATGGCATGGCGAAATCAACCATATCGTCTATACTGAAATAGAAAAACATAATAAGAGAGGCCTATATATTTATTGTTTTCATAGTTTTTATGTATTTTACGCTTAAAGCATTATTACAAAGGTTTAAATAAGCAATCATCTCTGGGTTCTGGAACGGATTAATCCAATTTACATTATATCTTATGTGAAAAAATGATTCGCCATTCGTACAAATCGCCATTCGAACTGCCTCCTGGAACGGATTGTGTACGAATAGCGGGGTTCCACTGTACATTTATTAATTCTTTAGCCATATCCACTATAAATTAAGTTACCTCTATACTCTCATTCCTGTTAATATTTTCGTTTTTGTTATTTCTAATAATAATATTTCTAATAATAAACTTTCTATTGTTTTCTTTGTTTTACAGTCCTTTTCGATGCACAAAATTTTGACTTCATTTTTGACACAGTGAGTTTTTTGTATACAATGTTCAGCGAACTCCGACTTTTCTTTTAATTTATTTTTTATGTAATAATTATGTTCTAAATCCCTTTCCTTAATAGTCCTTTTAGTTTCTCCTAGATAGAATGCATCACAATTCATGCATTCTATTTTGCATATGGCTTCCATTTCATCTTCTTTGTCACTAATATTTATTTTAATATTATAATATATAAGATTTGTAAAAGTTTTAACGTTGATAATGGGTTCTATTATAACACTAAAATAAGGAATATTATGTGTAGTAAAATAAATATTAATGACAAAGAAGGTGAAATGGGAGCCATATACATAATAGAATGCATGATACATTTTATGTGATGATGTTGAAGGTTTTAAATAAGAAGAGATGTATTTATTTGGTTGGATGTATGGATCACCCCTGCTATTACATAGGTAATAATGATAAAACTTTGAAGCAAAGATTTACGGGTCACACAAGTGCTATAAAGACAGATAATATAACATCATTTTTCATTATAGCACATATGACATTTGACATTGGATAAAATTTTATACATTTCTTATTTTGACTGAAGAAAAAAAAAGTAAAAAGAGAAATTAAAGAATCTTATTTTATTTGTACTTTTCATTGATATAATAGCCAGTTACTCTAAATTTCTATATAATAAAATATTTAGATAATTGAAGATTTAAGCAGAAACTTGAAAAATGGAAATAAGAAGAAAATTACTGGAAATCGACCAAGTTATGATGTGTAATAGCTAATCGACAGATGGCATCATCTTATCAAATCTTATTATGACGTAGGAAAAAAACTACAAGTGATAAGTTGGACGACCACATGTCTAATGCAATTCGCTAAAATTATGTATATATTCAAATAAAGTTATTTGTAATATTAGGTTGATGATGAGTCTTCGGCGAAAAAGGTTCGTAGTTCCAATCTTATGCAATGTATGTTTTTATATTTCTAATACTTTGTTTAATTGTTTGTGTGTTTGCAAGTTTATTAAATTGGAATTATATAAATGCTAATGATATAAGACCTGTAGAAACATTACTTATTCGAATTTTTATTTTTTTTTATATTTTTATTTCGAGAAATTTTTCTGAAAAATCATTTTCTTTTTCAAAAGCTTTTATTATTTTTGATAATTAATTGTGATTTCCTCTGAGGTAGATGTGGTTCCACCCTGTTTCTATTTTATCTCCTTTTTGAAGGGAATTAAGAAAGGCGACATAAAGATGATCATATGACTATAAATATTAAAAAAAACTAAGATCATGATAATGAAAAATAAAAATGAAAATATTCATAAAAACCTTACCATATGTTGCATAATATTACATACAAAAATATTGACAATATCTACCCGTTAAATAATCATCAATGCAATTGTGAAAAAATTGATTACAAAAAGCAGCAAAAATATTTAGGAATCTTTATTGACGAGAAATTTTCTTGGAATGAACATTATCAATATGTCATTAAAAAATTAAATACGTTAACGTATCAACTTATATAATTTGCTAATTTCGTCTGTCTGTCTGTCTGTCTGTCCGTAACTCGATATAATTAGGCTATTATAATAGATCCAAGGTTCTCAATGGTACCATTGAATCAGGGGTACTCCAATTGGATGAAATATTAGTTCATTTGTCATTCCATGTTGTTTCCATGAAATTTTAACTGAAATTCTAACAAAAGATAAGTTCAATACCAAATAATTGTGTTACCACTGCACCGATTTTAATGAAATTTGGCATACTTACTCAGTTTTTACGCTGATTTTGAAACTCAAAACCATTTTTGCCGTAGAAGCTTCATTCACAAATTAGCGCAGTATTTAGATTATACAAAGGTGAGTTTTAATGCCTTTCGGCGTTATGAGTCAAAAATAATAATTATTCTTTAGATAAATTAAACTTTAGATATGGTTGGTATTTCGTTTTTTAGGGTGGAAAATGATTCTTTAGATTAAACTCTCAGAACCTATATTACAGATGTACAGGTAAGAAGTACACATAAATAGGTCTGATAAACATTAAAAAAAAAATTTCGAAACAAATCATAAACAGAATCAAATACATATATATGTATATATATATATATATATATATATATAAATTGGCTAAGATCGTGTGTCTGTCTGTCTGTCTGTAACTCGATATAATTAAGCTATTAGGATAGATCCAACGGTTCTCAATGGTACCATTGAATCAAGGGTACTCAAATTGGATGAAATATTAGTTCATTGTGTCATTCCATGTTGTTTCCATGAAATTTTATTCTTGGGAACTGACCTCGACAATTGAAATTCTAACAAAACATACGTTCAAAACCAAATAATTTTTTTAGTACTGCATCCATTTTAATGAAATTTGGCATACTTACTCAGTTGTTTACGCTGATTTCGAAACTCAAAACCATTTTTGCCGTAGTAACTTCGTTTATAAGTTAGCACAGTATTTAGATTACATTTACTTTACATTTGATAGTTGATAATAAAATGATTTTTCAGATTTTTTTATGCCTGTCGTCCGACAGGCTTTGCTGCTAGTCTATTCCATAATTTGAAAGATATAATTCCATTCAAACAAAAGTTAATTGTTTTCAAATCCTTTATAGATTCAATTCTAAACTATAGTCAAAATTGCTGGATCTTTATAAATAAGAAGCAAACTGAAAATATTAATATAATATTACTTAAAATAGTAGACAAAGTTTTTGTCAATTTCAAAAATAAAGACAAAGAGGAAAAAAACAGAAAAACTCGATATAATTAAGAAAAAGAATTTAAAATACTAACAATAGAAGAAAAATTTATTTATAAAGTAACAATAAAAAATTTCTTTGTTATAAAAAATGAAAGAAATAGAATTAAAGAAGAAAAAAAAACTCGAAATAACTGGTTGTGTACTCTAAACAATAATAAAATTAAGAACAACTATGGATATCGATTAAATAGTCATATTACATATAAATTATTTAAACAAATTAAATGGTAAGATTACGAGTCTCCAAAAATTAAGGATATAAAAGAAAAACTAATTTCCGATATTATTGATAATAAGATTAAATTAAAAAGGTTATTATAGAATAACCTTTAATATAAATGCCTTTAATATAAACAGTTAGTGCGCTAGCACTATTATTTCAAACATTTTATTACTATAATGATTTAAAGGAATATAAGACTAGTGTTAATTAAATAGCTTGTAATTTCTTATTCTTATAAATATATATTCCTATAATTTTATTTTTATTTCTCAATATTTTTCTTATTCTTAATAAATTTAATAATCTTTTATGAATGAATTTAAACTTATGTTAATGCTTGTAATTTAATTAGGATACTTAATATCAATTAATCAAACCTATACTACAGATGTGCATTTAGTATTAGCACACCTAATAGGACTGAGGAACATTAAAAAAAAAAAAGACTAATGTGCTTTAAAGGTGTGCATTAGATGTAATTATTATTTGCAGTTCAAAATGAATGCAATATTCATTCCTGCTTCTCGTTATTATTGATATCTTTAGTTATTGTAAATACTGTATGTAGGGATCAGTAACAGAACTATATAGAAAACAATAGATAAACATGGAAAGATGATTAAAAAAAACAACATCAATTAAGAAAAAGGCAAAATAAAAACTATGAAAAAAAATTAATATTTCATCAATTCTTGAAATGAAGTCAGATTTACAACAGAAAGTATCAAATGAAGATATTATTTTAGAATTCTCTTTACAGATTTATTTATGTTCAGTATTTTATTACATTTGTAAATAATATTAATAGCACGTCTTTTTTTTCCAACCTTTTCGAATTTTCAAATATTAAAAAAGGGTAATTCTTATTTCCTGTAAGAATTATAATGTATAGGTTGGTCCTTTTCCATATTTTCAGATTTTCTCAGAATGAAGATATGAAATTTGAAGAACCGATGGTCCTATATACTTCTCATTTCAGAATTCAACTGAGAAACAATGAAGAACCCGAAGAGCTGAAAATGAGAGAACTGGAAGAGGAAAGTGCTCTTTTGCAGTTTGCTATTCAAATGAGGAAATTATGAAATAGGGAGGAGGTGATAAATACAGTCGAGAAAAATGGAAGACTTTGCTGAACAAACAGCAAGGTTTTCTTTCACACTTCTAAAAATAACCGGGGATAGAACAATAATAAAAGGAGGCTAGAAGTGACGAAGAAAAACAAAAAGCAGGAGAATGAAAGATACTCCATAGGAATAAGAACAAAACGAAGAAGACTCATGTATTCCTGGTTTTTAGATCTGTGTTTATTATTTTTATAGTTATTTAGATTACTATAATGCAGTAAATCTATGGCATTCTATCCACCAAATAGAAGCGGATTAATTAGTCTAATTGACTAATATGAAAACAAAAAATCCAGTGAGAATAGATAATATTAAGATAAAAGATATCAAGAACATAAGGAGATTTTTGTAGAACAAATAAGTCAGCTGTTTGAAATCGTATTCAGTTCGAGTATTTACCCATTAGCATGAAAAAATAGCTAAAAGCATTCCTATCTATAAGAAGGGTAAAGCAGCTAATGCAGAAAATCATAGACATATTTCTATTCTATCAAATACATTAGAATCTTACCTACAAAGAGTAATTTTTAATTATATAAATAATAACAGTAAAAAAAAACCATGCCCATCAAAGATATTCGAGAGCTATCAACCTTCTGAATAATTTTAATGAAACTATAAATGATAAAAGCCTATACAATCAACGCCATCTTCAAAACAAGATTTCAAGATGGAGTGGATACAATCTGGTAATATTCATTGACTTCAATAAAGCTTTTGATTGTATAAATCACAATATCTTAGAGTAAAGAAGTTGCGTAATCTCCGAACAACATTAAAGTCAATCAACTGATAGAAAGTTATCTAAAAAACACAAAATTCAGAATAAAATTAAACTCCAAACAAAGTAAGTTGTACTACATAAAGTTTGGTATCCCAAAGGGCTCCAATCTTGGACCTCTTCTATTTATTCTATATTTGAATTCTCTCTTTACAGAACTACAAATATGAACGCCTTTTGCCGTTGCGGATGACCATATAATAATGAACACACACGATCTATTAACAGCATAAAAAAAAAACTGTAAGATGACTTAATTATATAACAAAATGATCATATGACAATATAATGCACATAAACATTATTAAAAAATACTAATATTGATTAGCATAAAAGACAAAAGTGTAACTGAACTCTCACAAATCAAATTGCATCCACACTTTTGCTGCAGACAAAATTATTCTTCAATTAACTGCTCTTGCAATAGGCTAGATCTAATAAATGCACATAAATGCTTAGCCATTCATATAAACAAGAACTTCATATGTACCAATCATTATATATACGTTGCAGAAACATGAAATACTTTTACTTCCATATTTCACCACATTAAAACTATCTTTCAATTCAAACAAAAAAATCACTAATTACAAGCCTTTCGTTGACTCCTTATTAAACCATGTGTTGGATAGTTATCACCAAAATAGAAAAAGAAAAACATTGAAAGGCTATTAATGAAAATACTTAATTTAATCTTCTCAAAGTTTAATTCTCTAAATTAGTGGTGCACAACAAGCGGTCCTCGGGCCGCATGTGGCATGCCGGTACATTTACTGCGGTTCGGTAATGTCAATTTAAATTAAATTTGAGCCTTTCCATTGCTCCAACAGATATATTGAAAAATATCATTATATGGAACAACAACTGTCTCAGACTTTACTATTGAAATGTTGGTATGAAGCACAACTGGCGCATTATTTGATAATTTTAAATTTATGTGAATTATATTTATTACGGAGTAATAATTATTATTTAAATGGCATCGTCAAATCATTAATTAGTAGGACATTTTTATAAATTCGTATATTATTAATAATTACTGTTATAAATGCCATTTTGAAATCATGCATTAGTGAGATATAGTAAGGGTTGGGGTTTGAAGGATGAGACATTGTGACCCTCCATCAGAACTTTTATAAAAATATTTGCCCTCTGACTTCTTAAGGTTGTGCATCCCTACTTTAAACGAACAACAAAAACGTCAAATAAGAGTTAAAAATAAAATTCTATTACCAAAACAACACAAAAATCTATACACTAATAACAAAAAACTTTTATAGTGTAAATAATAAAATTTTGACACTTACTGATATAACCAATGCTAGAAACAAACTACAAAATAGTAATAAGTTACATTAAGATAAGAAAATCCAAAAAATAACTACGGTATGGCCTTAAAAGCATTAACAGGATTTTAATGAAACTGTTTTTCATTCGCATGTGTCTATGAAGAATTATCAATCATATATGGAGGATTTAAATGGGCAGTTTTCGTCATTGCGTTTGTTGCTAAAATGACTTTACGACCTCTTCCTTACGTTATCATTTTGTTATTCTTCTATACCTTCCAGTTTATTTTTTTTTTTAATTCAAAAATTGCTGTAATTGACATTACTGCAATCGCATCCAAAAAATCCTTCAAAATATTTATTTACATGTACAATAAGTGAAATTCGCACGAGAAACATTAGACTTTAAACTATTTTTAGACTAACTATTATTTAAACAATTGCTAAGTATTTATGCAGAATTTAATGTGCGTAATAGTATTAGTTAGAAACAATAAAAATAAAAACACACAACAAATAAAGATCTACTGAGCTATTTTTGGAATTTTCGTACCGAGAATCAAAAACAGACTATTTAGACCTTCTTAGGTCTCATCAGTTTAATTCCTTTCTAAGCTAAGCGGTTTTCTAGCGGGGATTAATTTGCTGCTCTTTTTATTCTTAATTTATATTTCGATGGTTTTTTTTTCAATTGAAGGGCCATTACTTTATTATGCTTGTCTTTTGTATATGTTTCTTCTGATCCCATTGAGTTATTAGTACTGGGCGAATCAAACTGATGAGACCTAAGAAGGTCGAAACAGTCGTTTTTGATTCCCGAGAAAAAAAATCCGAAAATAGCTCAGTGGATATTTAATTGTTGATTTAATTGTTTTTATCTTTATTGTTTCTTGCTAAGTTTCCTTATTAAAAAAAAATGTTGATTACGCTCATCATTGACTCTTAAAACTAACGGAGATAAAAAAATACGATTAGGAATTCGATTTCCACAAAGCCATATGGGTTTTTTCTATCGGACCGTAGTCACAGATAATCTGAGCCTTCCCTACAAATCTGAATGTTTGTAGGGGCTCAATAACTGTCTGCGAGGGTGATATCATGGAAGAGCGTGAAGGGTAAGTATTTAGTGAGTTGTTGTTCCTCCGTGATCCATGGTGCTTTGTCAGTGCGGGGGATGGGATTTGACCACAGACACGACCAGTATTTATGTAATGCCTCGCTGGTGGGAGTTTTTGTGTTGGATGTAGTAGAGGGAGTTTTAAGGCATGTGTAGAATTTTTTCTCATTGTATTGGAAAGTCTTGTTCTATTGTTTGTGCAGAGTGCACTGTTTGTATCTTTGTAATCTTTTTGCAAGTGCACTCAGTTTTTGTTTTAATGTATCGAGATTTTCCTGAACCTGGTTATGATAGTTTGAGTGTGAATGGCGAGTGTTTATGTGCTTGAATATCTTCGTAACCTGGGACATAAGTTTCTTTGATTTGTTTCCTGCACACTATTCTGTAAACCTGGCTATGTCTCCTCTAAGGTCGCCGATGGATCCTCAAGGCGACGTCTCCAGGAGAGGATTTATTCTTGCGACCATGCAGTGTGAAGTATGTGATGTTGTTTGACTCCATGTGCCCAAAGAGTTCCCTGTGCCGCGCAGTAGTGTAGTGTGTATGTCTTTTAACGTTTGGACATTTTTCAAAAGTTGTGGGATACTGTGTTTATTAAGATGCTATATGACTGTGTGTCCTTTGGAGAATGGCGGCCTGAGTGTTGAGTCTGTGCCTGTGTATTGTGATATTACAATACAAAAATGATCAAATGCTGCTTTTAATATATCATTAGTTGTATTGTTGGGGATGTATACTGAGGGGTAGACATTGTTTCTGTGTTTTCCATAATGGAAGGGTCTTCTGGTAGGGTGTGGTATAGTGTCCTGTGATTGGTTTCAGCGACATCTTCCCTAATTTGTGTAAGAAAGTAGGGGGGAATAAGATTGTAAACGACTAAGGAACGTTGCTGATCTGGTACCAACTGTTCGCTAAGCCCTAACGATTATAACATGTGTTGAATGCATGGTGTAGTGGCTGTATGTATCCTGTGAATCCCTAACTGTGTAACGGTGTAGAAGTCGCCCATAAGATCCTAGTTCACTTTCGATGACCATTTGATGCGCTGGCGTGGTTTCCCAGTCTTGGTGGTCGCCTGCTCTGACAAAGACAAAACACTTCCGACCGTTCAGACTGGAT
>JAFIDM010038225.1:4866-28902 GCA_023159025.1 Thereuonema tuberculata | reverse complement strand
TGAAATTTTCAGTCAATTGAACTATTGGGCCATCGTTTGTAAAGTTTAATAGTTGCAAATATTTTATTTAAATTCAAATGATGATTGAAAATAACTAGAAACAAAAAAATGAAACTTGAATTAACTTAAATTTTTCAATAAATTCCAAATAAATAAAGATAAGCTCCTTCCAATTATCGAAGCACGACTTGAACTAATTATAGTGAAAAGCGTGCCGGGCAATTGTTGAGGCTGCAGCACATGGCCGGCACGCGGCGAACGTTTTCATTATCTGTGGATTTGATCTCAGAATTGACAGTTGAATGGTTGCGAAACCAAAGGACGGACGGTCGTCAATTGAACACTTCAATTGTGACTTTTAAAGTTAAACTGTGAAGAAAGCTGTTTAGTTTACCGAAGTGAAATTGTGAGTTGAAAAAGTTAAATTGTGAATTAAGCTGTTCAGATTACCGAAAAAAGTGAGTATATAACTTAACTTTACAAATTTTGTATGGAATTTAATATTTTGAGTTTTATTTAAAGTGTTAGAATTCGGATTTTTTTTTTAAAAGCCTATGAAAACGTTCTATTATAAATTACAATTTATGAATTTACTTAAATATAAATTAGACTACAATTGAGTAGCTAGAAGTTTTCAAATCTAATTTTAAAAGCTTTGAAAATAAAAAAGTATATGAAGAAATAACTTTTAGGCCTAACTTGTCCGATTCGAATTTCAATGAGATATTCGCTGAAATACTTGATATCACTAGGACTATTTTGATTGTATTACCCAAAGCTTTAATTATACTGAATGAATTTAATTTAAATAGTTTTTTTTTTCTTGTTAAATTTTTTTCAAAATTCTGAATGAAATGTGTTGAAGGCCTAACAGTTCTTCCATTAATAATTTTAATAATAATAATATTAAAAATTGAAATTAATTTTGATTGAGTAAAATTCTTAGAGATAGGATATATTTTTAGTGTTCTAGGAATTTTTAGTTGTTACAGAAGATTTTTAATCTTTTTCAATCCTTTGTTCGATTTCGTAGAAGGGAAAAAAACCACAATGGCTTCTCTGTAAAACGTAAAAAACTTACCTGTTTAACATTTCGAAGATGAAATATCAGCGTTAACTACAGATGTGTGGGGACTTTTGAAAGATTGGCGATTCAGTTTTTTTTTTGTGCCGCCTTTTCATTTCAAATTGCATTAGATTTTTTTTATAGGAATCTACAAGCCTAACATTTTAAATTTGTTTTAACAGAATATAAATAAGCCTATAAATTTTGACAAAAGAAAAAAGTTTTGGAAATTGCTATTCAATAACTTACTGTCTCCGATTTTCACATTTTCAGTTGAATTGTGATTTTCTTTTGGTGAAAAGTAAGTTTTAATTTACGCGATTCGCATTATTTTGATTTTGATTAGATTGAAATTTTATCCCTTTGGCGAACATTAATTGAAAATTCTGATTATTAAGTGTCGTAATAACGTATTGCAGAATAAAAGGAAGGCCTCTACGTATTTTTTTCCATTTTTTTTTCTAGATAAGAACGAATCATAACTTTATTTTCAAACTACTTCGTTTTAATTAAGTAATTTACCTTTTTTAAGTCCTATTTCAGATGGATATCTTTGAGAAGTATACATCTGTTGAAAGTTACTTAAATTTTAATGTTTTTTACTAAAGCCCGTTTTACATTTACTATTTCACTCGCCATAAATGCAAGCCATAACGCAGAACATGTCGGGGTAGATTGAGAGTGATTTGGGCTTTACACTTACCATAATGCCTTCCATCAAACGGAACATTTACACTTCTCAATTGCCATCGTGCCTACGTTTTATTTACGAAAAAAATAGCAGTGATTTATATAAAAACCATTTAGTCAATGCATCAGATAGGTGAAAGAATGTATTTAATTAATTAAAATAGGAAATATTCATGTTTTTTTTTCATCGTTTTGTGTTTCTTTGTTTTCAGTTTCGATAATTCAGTTTCGATAAATAATTCAGTCTCGTTAAATCCCGATCAAGAGCGATATCTTTTCGCGATCTCCGACCGCTGTCGATTCGAATTTTCAAGCCGAAATTCTGAAATGATTTTGATTAATAACGTAACATTTTTATGAAAGCATCCACGAAAACATAAGGAAAAGATGCCCTCCGATCGTGAAAATCATTTTTGTAATCGGTAATTTCGAATAAATAGATACAAATCGATTGGACTTCCAAGTTCTACAATTCGTCACCAGGAGCGCTAGTGGCTATGTCCAGCCATCTGATGTCCAGACATTTCTTCGAAAATAGAGCATGGGCTATAGCTGGACATCTCCGGGACATGTCTGATGGCGAGGTGATGGCGAGTGAAATGTCGAGGTTATGGCGAGTGAAATAGTAAATGTAAAACGGGTTTAAGATTAGCTTATAATTTTTGTTAAGTTCTCATGAGTGGAGATGTGAAATGAACTGTTGGTATTCAGTGAATATGATAATTTTTTACTTTTGTAACTTCACATGACTGGGTATTTGAATGAACTATTGATGTACAGTAGAAATGGAAGCTTATTTTTTTTATGTTAGACTCCTTCAGATTGTAGTTCTGAAATGAACTGGTAATGTTCAGTGGACTTTGCATCTACACTCGCGAGCAAAAGTATGGAATCACTTACTTTAAATTGGCTCCGCGCGATCTTGAGTACTAAATAATTAGTTAATAATAATAAAAATGGCACCATTTTAAAGATTAAACTGTTAACTTTAAATTGATACCGAATTCATTTGAATCAAACCAGTATTTAAGGAGCTATCCCGGATTAAGTGAAGGAGTAAGGAAAAAGACATGTGTCAATTGGTTGATGCGCCGCGAGTTGCGGCATATTGACACCCTATAAAAGCACGTGTTATCGGATTTCGTTTATCAGTCGGCTTTCACACGTTGACCCGTACACATCTCCGCTACTTTTGACCCTTGACCTCGGACGAAAATGGATACTACACCTCCTGAAGCAGCACAAATCGTCGCCCTATTGCAAGAAGGGCTCAGCCAGCGGGCTGTCGCACGTAAGCTCCACATAACCCAGTCCTGCGTTTCGAAAGTTTATAAACGCTTTCGGGAGACTGGTGGCTTTGTCCCGAGACCAAGATCTGGACGGCGCCGGTGCACATCGGAGAGCGATGACCGTTTTATCGTGTCAACCTCTCTTCGAAATCGTCATTTGACTGGTGTCGATGTCCAGCAGGAGCTCAGAAATGTTCGTGGGGTAGCTGCCAGCGAGTGGACAGTTCGTCGAAGACTCAAGCAAGCGAATTTGACTCCAACAAGGCCTGCCACAGGCCCGAAACTGACGGCAGGTCACCGACAAGCACGCCTTCAATTTGCTCGCAACCATCTTGATTGGGAAGTCGAGCAATGGAGGCGAGTCCTGTTCTCCGACGAGTGCAGAATGTGTTTGCACGGCAGCGACCGAAGAGGTCGGGTCTACAGGCGGCCTGGGGAGCGATTTGCGCAGTGCTGTTTCGCCGAGACAGTGGCTTATGGGGGCGGTTCTTGTATGATGTGGGCCGGTATTTCTTTCGATGGTAAAACGGAGCTTGTTTTCGTGCCTGGCGGGGGACGAGGAGGCGGTCTAACTTCAGACCGCTACATTTCCGATATTCTGCTGGAACATGTCGTTCCCTATACGGGATATATCGGTGATGACTTCCTCCTTATGCACGATAACGCTCGTTGTCACACTTCCCGTGCCACAACTGAATACCTCGAAGAAGTCGGTATCGCCACATTGGACTGGCCAGCGCTCAGCCCGGACTTGAATCCCATTGAGCACGTGTGGGATGAACTGAAGAGGGGGGTTCGTTCCAGAAATCCTGCTCCTTCAAGTGTGAATGAGCTGAAATTGGCTTTGATAGAGGAGTGGGAAGGTATCCCGCAAGAATCGATTCAGAAGCTGATAACGTCAATGAAGAATCGTCTTCGAGCAGTTATTAGGGCTAGGGGAGGGAACACAAAATTTTGAAACTTAATTTTAAGGCCAAATAAATTTTTTTTTAATTAATTTTTGTTGTTTTCTTCATTCATTATTTTTCCATATTTCCTTGTTTTCCTTACTCCTTCACTTAATCCGGGATAGCTCCTTAAATACTGGTGTGATTCAAATGAATTTGATATCAATTTAAAGTTAACAATTTAACCTTTAAAATGGTGCCATTTTTATTATTATTAACTAATTATTTCGTACTCAAGATCGCGCGGAACCAATTTCAAGTAAGTGATTCCATACTTTTGCTCGCGAGTGTATATTACTAAAATCTTTTATTTCAGTGTCTGTCTGTCCGGCGCAATTTCCTTTGAGAATGAAAAAATAGAAATAATTTTTACAATAAAACGTTGGCGACGGGAATCAAACCTGCAATCTTCTAATACGAAGTCAGGCATCTTATCCATTAGGCCACGGTGATTACAACAAACTTTATATTAGTTTTTTGACTTGTGTGTCCTTCCCCTTCCACCCATCAATAATAAATGTATTCAATCTTATGTTTGAATCTCAAGAGGGTTTGTTTATTTCGGTTCCGTCTGTTTAATCGTAATTCGAAAATGATAATTATAATTGCCGAAACGTTGGAATATTTTTAACTATAATATTCTTAATCAACTTTCTATTTGATATACAAAAACAAGCGCATGTATACGGGCGATGGCCTAGTTTTTATTAAACATGTGTGTGATTGTATTGTTTGCATTATCAGAGAAGGACCTATTCGAAAAAAATTGGACTAATGCCGAGTTGTACGAGTTGAGAGGCGGACGAATGGCGGGGTTCAACTGTACATGGTCTATCCTGAAAGATGTTTCCCTCGAGGCAGATCCGATAAAAGTCCGGTGTAGTAAAACTATCGTTAGTCCATCTTGTTTAATTTTGATTTTAATGCATTTTGATTGGAGGACAATAAATACAAATATTATTGCCTAACAAAAAGGAGATTGTTATTGAATTTTAGAAAAATGAAATTTCATATTTTATAACGTTTTAAGTCGCATCTGACAATTCTTTGCCAGCCCGACAAATTGGACCTATTTTCTTTTTTTTGCGACAAAATACAAAACCCTGATGTCCCTGAAAGTTCAGAATGAGATAAACTATACGTCTGATTGTTTTATGGTGTTTCTGACGTCACTGTCTTTGGTGCTTAACATCGACGGAGCAACGAAGTCACAATAAGTTTGGTTAGGCTTAGATTAGGTATTGCCTGCATCTCTGAACATGGAATGAGAAAAATACTAAATCAAACTTCACTTAAGAACACTTATCAAATGCCATTCACATTAAGTGATATTGATATCGTAAAGCCGAGGCATTACAAAATTATTCAAAAGTATTTAAAGAGGAGAACTTTTGGACGAATTTTAATTTAAAACCCAAGTGGTAGGAAAACTGACCTATTCATGTCACGGAGTATAGTGTGCACCTCTTCATTGCAGACTGCGTTTCTGTTATTTCCTAAACCAATCAGCGAATTGGAACTGGTGGTGCCATTCCTTGGCCAGCTCGTTCCCAAGATATAACTTCGATGGATTTTCCCTATGGGGTTATGTTTAAAGATATCGTGTACCGAACAAGAGGTACTGGACATTGCGACCTGAACTAAAGGATCTCCGACGCCGTTGTCACCTTTATATTTATTCTTCATTATGTAAGAAAATTCACAGGCTTATCATTTAGTTGGTATTTTAAATAAATATTAAAAATTGTAAACGGATTTTGTGGACGCCCAAATTATATAAATTGCAGCACTTTTTTTAAAATCGTATCGCTGATATGCTGTCAAGGTCTTCGCGTGTTCGTAGCTTTAGCGGAAAATTCGGACCCCAAATATGACCTTTTTACTATATCAGTTTTTTTCTAGCTATTGGGAATAGTTACTGCTATTTAAATTCCCCCACTCCTTTGTTGTAAAATTCGACATCAGACCTTCCATGAAATTCTAATTGTTATTCTGTCAATGTTGACAGCGGATACGGTAGTTAAAGAAATATCAAAATGCTGTAGATGATGAAATTAATAATAATTATTATTTTTATATATACAAATATATACATAATGAAATTTTAGAAACGTTAGCGGTCGATTGCTTCGTTTTCTATAATGCAAAATTTTTCACATTTAATAAATGTATTCTTAATATCCATTTTCGTTCAAAAACCATATTGCCTGCAGATAATATTTGTAAAAAATGAGACATTTCAATAGGACTTAAATTGACAATAAAAGTATGCTTTCCGATAGTACCTAATCCGTTAGTAATGTCTTGTTGTTTCAGTTTTTACTAAATTCGGATTTTTTTTTTTTTTTTTGGTGTGAGATTGCAATGGTTTTGTAAGACAATTTTCGTACGGCCCACAAGTCATTACATAAGTTAGCAACAGAAGACAGCACATAAAACGAAGCAAAAAAATGCTTTTAACTTATTGTTCTATCATAGGGTGACCAGACGTCCCGGAATTTTATTGCAATGTCCAGCATCAGTATCTATCCCGGATTTTGTAAATAATCGAGAAAGTATTTTTTTTTCCTTGGTTGTTAAAGTCTGCTGTCTTTATGGGTGTGTATTTTTTTTGTCGTGAAATTGTATATCCCGAATTGACGTCAGAAGATCACCCTATTCTATCACTAAGCCACACATGACTGCAATTGTTTTGTAATGGTAGAATGCTGATCTGGTTTGCGGCTGCTAACATCCAATCGTGGGTTCGAATCTTGGCTTGGATCTTTCTTTCGGTTTCTTTTCCTTTCAACGACATGTTCTCAAATTTCATTACATGTTCATGGCGCAGCAGAGCCTCTGTTGCTCTTGCGTCATTATAAAAAAAATAAAAAAATCGCGCAGTGAAATATATGTGCCATCAATGTAAGAAAAAAAAGTAATGTTCTAAGCCATTTTTTTTATTATTTGATTTTTACTAAATAATTAAGTTTTTTGTGAGAATTCTTAAAACTTCATGCACCTATTGATAATTTTGAATGTAAAAATTTGACTATTCCATAGGTCTTCATTCTGAACTCAAGGAGCCAATGGCTACAAGAAAGTCACGCATATTGAGGCGTCAGCAAGGTAATAAGATTTACTTTGCTAAATTCTTTCTGGGCGTCCATTAATTACGTGAGCTCAAAATGGGATGGGGGCATCCCTAACAAAATCTCACCAAATCTCATTTAAGGGGAAGAAGGGGTCAATGCAAATCTCACGTCAGCCTATTTTTTTACTTTTACTAAATTTAATTAAATTAGTTATAGCGCACCTTTAGTATCATTTATCTGCTTCTTTCACAGAATAAAAATTTATTTCCTTGAGGACATCAGTAACGCTTTAGGTATTAAGTAGTTTGAAGCAAAATACATGAACATATCAAATAAATTTAATTATTTAAAAACTATAGGAGAAATCTCAGGTGGGGGTGGGGGTCCCACCACATATTGCAAAATCTCACCAAGGAAGAGGGGGTCCAAAGTTTTTAAAAAACACCTCCCGTAATTAATGGACGGCCTGTTTGTATGTTTTAATGCTGGCCGTTTTTAAAAATTTTTTTATTTATTTATATATTTTATATTTTAATATTTTTTTGTCTGCTGCCTTTTATTATATATATATTAATAAAAGGCAGCAGACAATTTTGATAAAGAATATATATGAATATTATATATATATATTCATCATCAAAATATCATACTTTGCTCTTACAGCCAGTTTCAGAAAAAGATCGTGAGTGACGCCAGGCGGAGGAATATATTTTGTGGTGGTGAGATGGTCATGTTTAATGCTAAGGTTTGCTGGCTCGATTTTCCTATCTGCCTTTTTTGTTTTTATTTCTCCCTTTCCAGTATTTTAGTTTTTTTGTAATTAATTCTGTTTAAATTACACTTATTTAATTTTATTCCCGCATTCAAATCACAGGACCACATTTGATGAGACACATGTGAGCTAGTAGAGACAGCCATGATGCCAAATAGTTCGATAACTTAATAACCAATAGCCTAATTGATCTTTTACTAGTTTGAAAATTTCCTTAAAAAAAAATAATAATTTTGAAATCTGCATTACATATAAGTACAAACTCATACTAATTTCACATCGTACAAAACCTTTTGCTTGCAGAAAGGTGGAACTATGTTTCGGGCTGACGGGTATTGTGTAACTTGGTTCAATCTTTTTCTGAAACTGACTTTGAATGCAATAATAAAACTGAAGACATTTGAAGTCTTGGGTTTTTTTATATCCAACGTATATCTAAGTACAGGAAAGATCTTAAAAGATTACGGATGGGAAATCGGTGGATTTACACAATTGTTACTCTTGAAATGAATGAAATTTCAAAAACAATGCTAGTTTGTGTATAGGTTTCTAGTTAAAATTATAAGTAAAATCATTTTTAATAATTTCCGTCCAGTATTTGCTTCGGAAACCTGATTGCAGAAGATTTTTTTTTTTTTTTAAAGTATGGGAATTTGAAATCCACGATGATCCGTCATTCAAACTTTAAACATTGAAAAAGCGGAAATTAATAAATGTTTTCTTAAGATTCTATTATTTGATTGTTATCTGTGTAAGTTGCGTTAACATTGTGAGTCTTTGAGAATGTTTTTATATTTTATGATTTTTTTTTCTATTACAGTGGGAGATAATGAGGAAGATCCGCAGTCCAGTGTCTCCTTCAGCATCATCACCGAGCAGTCGACAAAGATACAGGTGTCCACGCGATCTGTTGAATTTCTGAGTACTATGACGTCGTCTTCGCGGTTGTCCAGGGAAAGAGCGCCTAAGAATTTCAGCGATAAGACGGGTGGCAAACAGCCGCTCAGTATGAGCGACATCCGACTGTTACTGAAGTGCATCGATGCAATGGAAGCGGAGAATACAAAGCTGCGCAATTCCATGGCGGATCTATCGAAGCGTTGCTCAGAAACCGAGGAGGAGAAACGTCGGGCTGAGGAACAGTTGAATCACGAAAAGGTCGAGAAGGAAGCACTGTTTCAGGATTTCGTGAATGTGAAGATCAGATGCCAGGGACTGTTGAATGATGTGGAGGAGAAATCGCTGCTGCTGAACACTAGAGATGCTCTTGTGGACAAGCAGAAACGTTCCATCGAGCGCCTGCAGGACGAACTGAAAGCCACCAAGGAAAAGGCCGAGTCTGGAGCCTCCTTGGAGGAGGAGGCGCAGGCGGAGATTAAGATGATTCGTTACGAGAAGATGATCATGTTTCGAATGGGCGAAATACAGAGGAAGGAGCTGGAAGAGCGAACTCTGCAGCTGGAGGAGACGAAGGCGGAGAATGAGCAACTGGCGGCCCAAGTTGCGGAGATGAAAAAGATGGAATCTGACATGTTGAACAATAGAGAGAAGGTGATCGAAATACTAAAGGAAGTCCAGAAGGAAAGAGATTTCCTGTCTTCCGAACTAGAGCTGAAAACGAACGACATCACGAATTTAAATAAGGACTTAAACGACAAGAGAACTGAATTAATTTGCTTAGAATATGACACGGATAGAGCGAACAGAGAGACCATAAGAATTAATAAATCACTTGAGAAAGAGAAGGAGGAGAAATTGCGCCTAAGCAAGGAGTATAAGCGCGCTAGGCAGACGATCCAGGAGATGCAGTTGCAGCTGGATGAGCGTCAGAAGTCGCAAGTGGAAAATGAAACGAACCTGCGTTGGATGTTGGTTGCCAAGAACAATGAGATTTCTTCTCTGAAGCAGCTGTTGGAGCAGAAGGTGATGGTTCTGAGAGAAGTGAAATACAGAATTGAGCAAGCCAAGCCATCAATTGTAAAGGAGAACCAAACACTGTTAATGTTGTCGGACAATAGTCATATGAGGATGACCGTTAAGAAACTGCAGTCGCTGCAGATGAATTACTTGAACGATTTGCAGGCACTGCTCAATACAGCGTTGGCTGATTTCACGGAAGACACCCCAATGTTTTCGATGTCGTCCGAGTCTCTATTCAGGGGAGAGAACGCGCCTCGGAGCAGCAACAGCAGCGGCGGCGACGAACAGGGGATGTATCAGGGCGCCAACATAAAGAATTTGATGGACGTGGACACCCAAACGGAACTGTCGGCATCCGAATTGGACGAAGCGCTGCGGTGCGTGGAAGCGAAACGCAACGCGTCGGACGTGGGCCTACAGACAGAGGACTACGTGGCAAAGAAGGCAAAGCTGTGTTCCGACGAGGAGGTGGACGACCTAAGGTGGATTTGCAAGAAGACAGACATGGACGAAAAGAAGCAGGAGCAACTGATGCAGGTGAACCAGATGCTGTGGAAGGAAGTGGAGACAAAGAAAAAGTATCTGAACTTTGCCTTGAGGAGGTACAAGGAGATGAAGTATAAGATTAAGAACGTTGCTGAGAAGCTCAAGAAGCTCCTTAAGAACATTTGCAAAGCGATGACCGATCACGACAGTTTGATCAGAGACAAGATGAGCAAGGAAGAGAAAGCCAAGCTGTACATAACGAACAAGCGTTTCAGGGACGATATCTGCGAAATCCGGGAGATTCTGAAAACAGTGCTGAAGTAAAAAGGAAACTGAAATAAGATATTAGAACACTGAGAGGCCAAATGACTTGACGCTATCCATTTTTATTATTATTCCATTTTCAGTTTTTCTCTCTTTGGGTTCTTATTCGTTACGAATAAGAATCTTAAGAGAGAAAAACTGAAAATGGAATAAGAACTTTTTCGGCCCCCCCCCTCTTTATTTTTTCAATCATTTAAAGTAGTGTCCTACTGACTAAAACGCCTAGGGAAAAAGAAAAAAAAACTTAAAGCAAATTAATGTAGTTAACAAATTTTTGAGATAATTCAGTAAGCCTTAAACTTTGTGCTAAAGAAAATTACCCTTTAGAATTTATTTTAGTATTGTAAAAGCCACATTTTTTGTAGTTTGTTTTTTTTGTTTAGCATTCAGCTACCTAGAGGTTCAAAATTCGCTTTGCAGTGATTTTTTTTTTTTTAATACGAAGTCTGTATTATCCACGAGAGAGGGGACACCACCGAAGGTAGCAGTGCTGTTTGCATAAATTGATGTTGTGAGAAGGCCGCCTTCTAATCAAATGGTTTATTTGTTTAATTTTTTTTTGTAATGTATATTTTTGAAAGTGTTGTTGTATCTCTCTATCTAAGGCAAAGATCTACATGGTTGCAAATCCTGTTAAATAATAGCTTTTCCTTTTTCATAATGTATTGATTTACGAGTAAGTTTACATTAACTGGTTGTTTATTTTAACCAGTGCTGATACTATTACTTTTTATTTTAGTAAGATAAAGCAAAGTTTTCCTGTGCTTGTAAATTTTATTTGACTTATTAGTAAAATCATCTCGGACCCTTTTTTTGAATTTCCATTACTATTAGTTATCGTTTTTTTTTATTATTTTTGTTTTTTTAAACAGTTTTTTTTTTCAACTTATTGTACAGGGTGGCCTAAAAGTAGGTTCACAATTTACGGAAAAAGCGCGCGAACTCACTTTTGGGTCACCTTTGCTTTGAAGTTGAAAAATCAGAATTAAACTGAAGTCATCCGTTCCTGCTTGCTTCCAAATTGGCGAACTTTTACGCCAGCGTTCAAAATGAGATACATTGAATGAAAACTTGTTACAAAATTTAGTTTTGCTTTTTTTTTTTTTTTTTTCAACCTTACGAATCGTTTACATAGTTTAACAAAAGCGGCTTCAAATAATTATTGATAGGTGTTACTAAATTTCTGAAGTCCCAGTATTCTTATATATTTTCTACAAAAAAAAAATCGATGAATTCCAATGAGACAAAAAAATGATTTTTGAGAAGACAAATGATTTTGCCCAGTTCGTTATTGACGCATTAAAGGAATGGGCAAATCATTTTTTTTATTATTATTTTTTGTCATAATTCAGATTTGTTTTTGTAGGAATACTGTGAATTCAAATATTTAGTAACATCGTTCAATTATTATTTGAGGCCGCTTTGGGTAAAAGAGCAGTTAATTGTTGTTGTTCCAGTAGAAAATTTAAGAAAACTTTGTTCAATCTTTTCCATTTCTTTTAAAATACAGGGAAATTACATATATAAATAAATGAAGATTTTGTTGAAATAATTTAATTGATGTTATTAAAAGGTTTGAAATATATTTATGCTTAAAAATATAAGCTTTACAGTAATATATTGTAAACGCTATTTAATATAGAAATGTATTTTAAGTGGTTTTACTTTGTTCCCGATACATATTATACTGTTTGCTTTATTATGATTCCTATTTTGTGGACAGTTATCGCTAACTTGTTTGTTAATAAAAAGTTTAATCTAATGTTTGTTTTTATTGTAATTATTTATACTAGTTAAAATCAGGTAATGGGTTAGTGTTTTTTTGGTTGTTTGTTTTAGTAATCTCCACCGGTTTTTTATAAGACAATCTGTATAACGTTTACTTTAAATACGCTGCTCCCTCTGTTATCCAACGAAGAACGTTTTCACGAAAGCTCCCTTAGGGCTCGGGTGCACTACTGATTTTTAGTTGAAACCACGAGTTGTAAAACAGGGTTCTCGAGGCCTCCAGCAGAACAATAAAGGGATGATATAGTACTATTGTTTGCGGTTCGCCCCCCCATATTTTTTGGTCTAGATGATGGGTCACTGTTCGCCCATGCGCGCACCTAGCTGCTTTGCAACTCAGACCGCAAGACTGAGAGAACCCTCTTTTTGCTGGAGGGTCTGTAAGCATCTCGGAAAATGAAACAGGAGTTTGAGAACAAGGGATGTGCAAAACCACTCTCACAATAGCATTCAGCACAATGCTGGAGGCAGGCAGTAAAAGGTAGATTCCCCTTCTCATTCCTGCGGTCTGAGTTGCAACGCAGCCGGGTGCGCGAGTGGGCTTCCATTTACTGGACTGAGTATAAAATCTGGGGGGAAACCGCAGACAACAATAATACATTATCTTCCTATTTATGGTTCTGCTGAAGATTTCTCGAGAACCCCGTTTTACAACTCTTTGTGATCTTCAACTAAAAATTAATAGTGCGTCCGAGCCCTTAATCTGGTCCGACGATATCAAGAAAACTAAGTCCCATTTACAACAGGAAATGATGGATCATCAAATCGGTGTGTGTCCACCCCTCCCCTAACTTTTGAACTGTTAGACAGATCAACTTTAATCTTCGTATGCATATTCGAGGAATGGGAACAATCAATTAATATATGGAGTTTCCAAATTCTTCTTTTAACTTCTTCCTTTTCATCTTTGTTTATTAAACAAAAAAAATAAACAAACTAAATGTTATGGAGATATGGTGTTTTTTTGTTTAATATATGGAGTTTATTTTTTTTTTTTTCAAATGAATCGTTGTCCACAGATCAGCTCGAGAAAGCGATAAAAATTCCCGTAGGAAAGCACTGCAATTAAAATAAAGTCCATTGCACATGGATCCGAAAATCGGATGGTCGGATCGACGAATCGGACGTTTTCTTTTTCACATGGCCATGAAGCGTCGCCTATACGAACGATTTGAATGTTATATGTCGTGTAGACAATGTCAAGAGTTTCGTGGCCATGTGACAGAGAATATGTCCGATTCGTGGATCCGATTTTCGGATCCATGTGCAATGGGCTTAAGGATTAATTTCGGTCCAATTACTATTAACATCTCAAAAGTCATAAGCAATGAATATTAAATCCTTAATCCATTGCGCGTGATTTACGATTAAAATTAATCCTACTTGAAACAATCTCAAGTAAAAGAATGTGGATTTTAATTTTTTTTAACCCAGAAAACGGAAAAGTTTACTTTTCTTCTAGTGAACAACGAATATGATATATGAATGCTGGCTTTTTTAATTTTGCCATTTTCAAGACTTTTTTTTTTTTTTTAATTAAGGATATTCTTAAAAATCTAAAGATTCCTTCAGATTTTTTTTTTAATTTTGACAACTACTTCTAATAAAATTTTAACTAAACTTTTTGATGCTGAAATAATTATTTTTGCATTAAATAATAAACATCAGTTGCATTAAATAATCCGGGTTGGAATCGGAAATAAACGTTTCTGCATCATCTCATTAAAAAACAAAGATTAATATGTACTGTAACCGTAAACTTATCTTTGTGTAAAACTTGAGTAGATAAAACTACGAAGTTTTTGCAAACGTTGTAGTAAAGTAAAAATAAAAAATTAACATTTGAAATGATCTTTTCAATAATGGAAGAGGACATCACTTTTTAGAATGCTATTTCCCTTGTGATTCGAATACGAAAAAAGACAAAAAAATGTCACTGGATTGAAAAAATTGAAATTCAATCTTGAAATTCTGCAAATGCTATCAACGTATATTTCGGTTTTATTCTAAATTGTAGGGAAGACCGGGACTGGTTGGCATAGATTTTGGTTTTTCATTTTTCTTTTGTTTTGTTTAATACTTAGAGGGATTCTGGTGAATGCGACGGATAGCTTAACTTTTTTGCTATAAAGTAGCAAAATTATATAGGACCCATTAATTAAATCCGTGTTTAGATAACCCCATAGCACTTTTCCTAAAATCTTGCAACTATGGTAACTAACCCCGGGTGCGGGGTGAGTTGGCATAACATGATATGGATAGGGGTACTTGAGCAGAACACAGAAATTTTCGTAAAAAAAAAACAAAACATTTTATCAGGGGTCCAAGGGGAGTGATGTGCCACACCACTTGCTGGTTAATATAACCTCTCCTCTCAAATGTCACCCTCACCTTCCTGTGGTGGACCCTGTTTTCACGAATGAGGCTCTGGCGACCGAGTATTGGCGGGATACCCATAGTCCTGTTGTGTCGAGGAGGAAATACCGAGACACCAGCGCAGTCCATCGTAGCGCCCCCTCGATGCGGGTTCCTACATGGTGAGGGACACCCTTGGAGGGTATTTTACCCTCCATGGGTCCTAAACGCCCGCCCCCGAATCCAAGGTGGAGGCATCGTGCCGATGGATGTGTGGCACTACGGGGTTATTTTAGTGTCTTGAACGATCCCTGTGGAAAAAAAAAGATTGCCTGGCAACAAATCACAGCATTTAAACTGCTTCGGCAGTGCCTTCCAGGCAGATATGGGGATAGCTGCCTGGCGACTGTTTACTCCCCAGCTAAATCTTTTGTGTATGGATTCTAATAATTTTTTTCCTTTATTGGGAAGCAATTCCCACACCGTCGATGTTACCTCTCCTTGTACTACCAGTCAGACTTTTTTAATTATGCACTCTTTAGCCCTTGACACACCTTTGTCTAAACTGTCCCCGTTTCTCATCTCGAAAGCACTTTCAGGTATCACTTCAAATATCAAGTCTGTCAAGAAGCTCCAGTCTGGCGATTTGCTAATCCAGCTGCCTTCTTCAAAAGCTGTGGACCAACTTCTTAAGTTGACGACTCTGGCAAATACTCCGGTATCTGTCACTAAACACAAGACTTTAAATTCTAGTCGTGGCGTCATCCGAGAACCAGATCTGGACGGTCTATGTGATGCTGACCTTCTCGAAGGCTTTGCTTCGCAGGGTGTCACTGCGGTTCGCCGCATTAACATCCGTCGTGATAATAAGGAAGTACCAACTCGCACAATTGTGCTTACTTTTAACTCCTCCACACTGCCTACGAGTGTCACCGCTGGCTATTTACGCTGTCCTGTGCGTCCATATATTCCGAACCCTCTACCCTGTTTTAAATGCCAGCGTTATGGTCATGGCTCCGCAGCTTGTCGTGGCAAGTCCATCTGCCCTAAGTGTGGTGAGCCATCCCATGAGCCTACACAGTGCACTTTACCTCTCAAGTGTGTCAAGTGTTCCGGCGACCATCCTTCATATTCTCGATCTTGTCCTCGCTGGAAAGAGGAGAAAGAGATCCAGGCCATCAGAGTGAAACATTCTCTTTCTTATCCCGAGGCCCGGAAGATGTTACCTGCAGTGCCAGCCCAAAAGACTTTTTCTCCTGTGGTACAATCCAAACAGACGACTTCGATCGCCTGTCAAACAGACATCACTTGTCCTCCTCATGAGTCTTTTTCTTCAATATTTCACACCATTGCTACTTGCACACCACGAGGTCCTTCGCCAGCTACACAATCTACCTCACAATCTACCATTTTGTCTTTACCGATATCTTCACGTCCTTCTATTACCCCAGCAGCTCCAAAATTCACACGGAAGCGGCATTCAGTTTCTCAACATCAATCCCTGTTACGCACACGTTCACGCTCGCCTTCTCGTGGACGTAGGAGACATTCCTCTCCCCGTCGATCTTCTGATGACGATATAAATGACCCCTTAGCATCTCCTGTTTTTCCGGCACTACCATCTGCTCCACCTTGATTTTTTCATTGATTTTTTTCATTGATTTTTTTCACCTTTTCTTTTTTAACTTCAATTATGGTTTCTTTGTCATGGAATTGTAGAGGCCTTCGCTCCAACTTAAATGATGTTAAAGCTTTAGTTCACACACATCACCCTGTATGTCTGTGTCTGCAGGAAACTTTTCTTACGGGAAACGACACTTTTTCTTTTCATGGTTATTCCATGCTGAGTAAACAGCGGACTGATAGAAACGGTGGAGGAGTTTGTCTCCTTATTCGAAATGACATTCCTTCTTCCCCTGTTCCACTTACGACTTCTCTGGAAGCTGTTGCTGCTCGCCTTTCAACACGCCGCCTTTTTACTATCTGTAGCTTGTACCTTTCCCCCACTACGGCTGTTTCGCCTACAGAGATTGATAATCTTCTTGATCAATTACCGACTCCGTTTCTCCTAGTTGGTGACTTCAATGATCACTCTCCGGTATGGGGTTCTTCCTTCACCAATACTCGAGGAACTGTTATTGAAGATCTTTTAGTTCGGCGCAATCTTTGTATTTTTAATACAGGTGCAGCGACTCATTTCACATCCTCGCCAATATCGTTTTCTGCTATAGATTTAGCAATCGGTTCGGCTTCGCTCTTCCCCCATTTCTCATAGGATGTTATTGATGATCCTGGTGGCAGTGACCATTTTCCAATCATTCTCCAAGAACTACCTCGTTCTGCTGTTTCATCATCCTGTCGTCCTCGCTGGAAATTTGACTCTGCTGATTGGACAACTTTTACTACCCGCTGTACTCTGGAAGCCATTGATCTTTCAGCTACCATTGATCAAATTATTGACGAGGTCACGCATACCATTATTGGTGCTGCAGAAGCAATAATTCCACAAACATCTGGACGATTCCCACTGCATCCTAAACCTTGGTGGACTCCTGATTGTACTTATGCACAGAAACTTAAACAAAAAGCCTGGAACATCTTCCGACGTTATCCCACTTCTGCCAATCTTTTGTCCTTTAAGCGTGCCCGCGCTTTAGCTCGTCGTATCCGTCGGGTTAGTCAGAAGGAGTCTTGGAAACGCTTTATATCATCCATCACATGTACACTATCTTCAAAGACACTCTGGGATAAAATTCGGAAGATGCACGGCAAATATGTACCTCACTCTTTACACATCCTCAAAGAAGATGGAAAAGAAATTGCTAACATCTCTGATCAAGCTGAAGCACTTGGACGGGCTTTGCGCGGAATTCCAGCCCAGCTTTGTTACCTTCCACTTTTCAACAAATTAAAGATCGTACTGAAGCTATTCCATTAAACTTCTCTTCTTCCAACAGAGAACTATATAATCTCCCTTTTAGTATCCAGGAGTTATTGTTTGCTTTAGATAATAGCAAAAATACCGCATGCGGCCCTGATGGACTTCATTACGTGATGTTACGTCATTTATCTTTTTCTTCGTTGAATATTCTTCTTTCTATATTTAATAAAATCTGGTTAGAACATCTCTTTCCTGATTGTTGGCGTCGAGCCATCATTATACCTTTCGCTAAACCTGGTAAAGATGTGAGTGATCCAAATAATTATCGTCCCATAGCACTCACCAGCTGCTTATGCAAGACACTCGAACGCATGGTAAATCGCCGACTTCAATGGTTTCTTGAAGTCAATCAGCATCTAGCTCCCACACAGTGTGGATTCCGACAACATCGTTCTACGGCTGACCATCTTGTCCGTTTGGAAGATACTATTCGCACTGCCTTTGTTAATCGAGAACACCTCGTCTCCATCTTCTTTGACTTGGAAAAGGCCTATGATCGCACAAGGGAATTTGGTATTTTGCAAGATCTTTATAGTTATGGCCTTCGTGGCCACCTGCCTATTTTCATTCGCAATTTTCTTGCAAATCGAACTTTTCAAGTTCGTCTGGGATCTACGCTATCCACCGTTTATCCTCAAGAACTCGGAGTCCCTCAGGGTTGTGTTTTGAGTGTTACCCTTTTTTCTGTAAAGATCAACGGCATCATCTCTGCTTTGCCTCCTTTTATCCACCATTCTTTGTATGTTGATGACTTACAGATTTCCTGCCGTTCTGTAAATTTACGTCTGATTGAAAGACAACTGCAGTTAGCTTTGAATCAGTTGCAGGCATGGACTATTTCTAATGGTTTTAATTTCTCCCAATCCAAAACTGTCTGTGTCCATTTCACTCGTCGTCAGGGAATTTTTCCTGATCCCCAGCTGACTCTTGGTGGTGTCCCACTTCCATGTCATTCTCAACATAAATTTTTAGGCCTGATTTTTGACAGGAAATTGACTTTTAAGGATCACATCCTTGATCTCCGGAAGCGTTGTATTTTAAAATTACATTGTATCAAAGCGCTTTCACATTCCACTTGGGGTGGTGATCGCCTGGCTTTGTTGCGCATTTACCGTGCTCTTATTCGATCCAAACTAGATTATGGCTGCATTGTATATGGCTCTGCACGGCCATCTGTATTTCGAACACTTGATCCTGTTCACAATCAGGCCCTTCGTTTCTGCCTCGGTGCTTTCCGTACTTCACCGATTCCCAGCCTGTACGCAGAGGCTCTGGAACCGTCCCTGCACTTTCGTAGACAAGCCATGTCACTGCAATATTTCGCACGGATTTCTTCACTTCCACATAACCCTGCTCATCAATGTGTCTATCGTCCCCGTCAACGACGACTTTTTACCAATCGTCCTTCCATTATCCCACCGTTTGGACATCAGGTGACGACTTGGCTTACTACACTACATCTCACTGACCTTAACATTGCCACTTTACCTGCTTTACCATCAGCACACTGGAACTATCGCCTCCCAACCTGTGATTTTTCGCTTCGTAATTTTGCAAAAATCAATACGTCCTCCACAGTCTTTCAGAATCTGCATCGGGACCATTTGTCCCGTCGTTCTGACTTCAACATTTTTTACACCGATGGATCTAAAGGCGCATCTTATGTTGGAGCCGCCTTTTATACTGCGACTTTCAGGAAAGTTGTTCATCTTCCTTCTGAGGTTTCGGTGTTCTCTGCTGAGCTTTATGCCATTTTCCTAGCCTTAAAGTATGCATTTCAGGAAACGTTTCCCAGAACTCTTATCTATAGTGACTCTGAGAGTGCTCTGCAGGCACTGTGCAGTCACACAGTGAACATTCACCCTTTTGTTTTGTCCATTTTTAGATTTCTTACAACATTATCAACATTGTCAAAATTGCACGATCAGTTTATGCTGGATCCCAGGCCACGATGGTATTGTTGGCAATGACCACGCTGATTCTCTCGCCAAGTCTGCTGCTGGTCTCCCACTGCGACGGATCTCCACTCCTCCCTCTGACATCAATGCTCTTATATGTACTCGTCTCCGATCTGCCTGTCAACACGAATGGGATGATCTTCACGGCAATAAACTTCGTCTTGTCAGTCCTTTATTATCCTCTCCAACCTATCGGCTGCTTCCAACTCGCCAGAAGGATGTTCTTCTGGTGCGTCTGAGGATCGGGCATACAAGACTCACACATAGCTATTTACTGCTCAATCGTCCACCTCCCCTGTGCTCTACGTGCAACGTTATTTTAACTATTCATCATATTTTAATTGACTGTCCTGCTTTTACTCAACATCGTCATCAGTGCTTTTATCCTCTTTTTAAATTTCACGTTCCTTTTCATATTTCCTTGCTTTTGAATGATAATGAGCTGTTACCCATTTCCGCAGTTATCCGCTTCATTTCTCAATGTGGCCTTGCCTCTCTTTTATAATTAACAGTTATTTCCTTATTTTTGCCCATTTTATCTTGATTTAATTTGATTATTTTGCTTTTCCAATGTTCTCAATTTTACCTTTCTTGGCGCAGCTTAGCCACTGCTGCTTTTGCGCCATTAAAATACCAACATACAACAACAACAATAACAGCTATATCGTCTTAGCTTTTGCGAACGTTCTTTTCATTTTCATCTTGTATATATTAATGTCGAGATACGCTATTTAGGTGAAATAAATTGATCTATAGCAGTATCATAAAAAGCTCCAGATCAATGATTATTTCGCGTTTATTAATTTTCAACACAGAACACATTTCCCACAAATATCTAATTTCCAATTAAGTAAATACAGAAATACTATATAACATCCAGTATAAACTTTAATTGTTCACTAATAATTATTAATTATCAAACTGTAAATATAATTTTTAAGGTTTAAATGCAAGAAGAATTTACATCTAGCATACCACACTCAAACAAAATTCACCCATTATGTACAGAGTACACATACATGAGTGCCTCAGCACTATCAGGGCGAAGCTTTGTTCAGTCACTATGTTGGAATATGCCGAGAGTCCACTCTCACTGTCAACATTTGTTGTGGGAAACCACACTGCCTGCAGGAACTTTTCAGTCCAAGTTCTTCAACCAAAACTCCCAAAACCTGAGCAACAACGTCACCTTCTTCTGTACTACCTGCAGCTTTCTTCACTTGGGTTTCAAGAGTGTAATACCCGCGAAGGAAAACATGTTTTGAAATATTTTTTTCAACATTGGAATTTTCTGCACATAAAACATTATGTCCTCATTTATTGAGAAGACATAGAAAAATGTGGAGATGGCTTGGAAACTTCTCCTGTCGGGTCTTCTCGTAACATTTTTTAAATCCTGTTAATGCTCTTTTTTTACAAGATTTTTATTTTCTTCCCTCTCCCTCCTCTCGTCATGGAGTGCCTCAAGTACAGCAGTACTCTTGTCACCTAGAATTAGTATATGAATTAAATCAAATTGACCAATCAAAGAATTAACTGCAGGGACAAGTCTGTGAGCAGTTGGATAACTTCAAGGAAAGTGAACAGAGAGGCAGTGTGTTCAGTGTTCTTGCACAAAGGCAGCCTCAAATAAAATTGCTTTCTTATTGCTTGAAATGCCTTGAAAACATGTCACTGCACTGTTGAAATCATCGAGTTGACTGAAGTACTCCACAAGACCAACAAAATACTCACCTACAAGCCGCGTGACTAATGTTCCCTCGTGGCATTTAAATAAACTGAAGCCGCAAACAAATGAATGTTGTTTCGATGATTTCACGATTATTTCGTTTTTATTTCGTGGTATTAAGCGGCTTTACACTAATAAGCCCATTTCGCGCTTCAAAATCCCTTTATAATTACATATTTATGTAAGTTACACCAAGATGAACATAAATACACCTTTTACAAAACATTTTGCTGATATCGTTGGTACCAACAAATAGGGTCCCTACTTATGTCACGTTCACGTTCTTTTCCGTACAGGAATTAAGACGTATGTGAATAACTACAGTTTTGTTTATTTTATACTTAAACATACTTACTTTAACTACTTTCCCCATAGTTCCGAAAAACATAAAAATTCGTCCTAACTTTACTGGTTCAGTTTTTTACATAATAACCGAAGTTTAATTAATTTCATTTTAAACTCATATAGATTTGGCGTAAATTGAATAATTTTTATTAGAAATTCAATGATCTTTTCGTAACATGAAATTTTCAGTCTAATGAACTATTGGGCCATCGGTTGTAAAGTTTAATAGTTGCAAATAAATTATTTAAATTCAAATGATGATTGAAAATAACTAGAAATAAAAAAATGAAACTTGAATTAACTTAAACTTTTCAATAAATTCCAAATAAATAAAGATAAGCTCCTTCCAATTATTGAAGCGCGATTTGAACTAATTGTAGTGAAAAGCGTGCCGGGCAATTGTTGAGGCTGCAAACATGGCCGGCACGCGGCGAACGTTTTCATTATCTGTGGATTTGATCTCAGAATTGAGAGTTGAATGGTTGTGAAACCAAAGAACGGACGGTATTAAATTGTGACTTGAGAAGTTAAACTGAAGAAAGCTGTTCAGATTACCGAAAGTAAAATTGTGACTTGAAAAGTTAAACTGTTGACAAAGGTGTTCAGATTACCGTAAAAGGTGAGTATATAATTTAACTTTTACAAATTTTGTAAGGAATTTAATATTTTGAGTTTTATTTAAAGTGTTAGAATTCGGGTTATTTTTTAAGCCTTTGAAAACGTTCTATTATATTTTACAATTTATGAATTTACTTAAATATAAATTAGAATATAATTGAGTAGCTACAAGTTTTCAAAAATAATTTTATAATGTTTTGAAGATAAAAAGTATATGAAGAAATCACTTTTAGGCCTAACTTGTCCGATTCGAATTTCAATGAGATTCGGTGGAATATTTGATATCACTATGACTATTTTGAATGTATTACCCAAAGCTTTAATTATACTGAATGAATTTAATTTAAATAGGTTTTTTCTTGTTAATTTTTTTTTTTAAAATTCTGAATGAAATGTGTTGAAGGCCTAACAGCTCTTCCATTAATAATTTTAATAATAATAATAATAAAAATTGAAATTATTCCTGATTGAGTAAATTTCTTAGGAATAGGATATATTTTTAGTGTTCTAGGAATTTTTAGTTGCTACAGAAGATTTTTAATCTTTTTCAATCCTTTGTTCGATTTCGTAGAAGGGAAAAAAACAAAATGGCTTCTCTGTAAAACGTAAAGAACTTACCTGCTTAACACATCGAAGATGAAATATCAGCGGAAACTATAGATGTGTATGGACTTTGGAACGAATGGCGATTGTTTTTTTTTTTTTTTTTTTTGTGCCTCTATTTCATTTCATATTGTCTTCGATTTTTTTTGTAGGAATCTACAAGGCTAACATTTTAAATTGTTCGAACAGAATATTAAAAAAAAATCTATATTTTGACAAAGAGAAAGTTTTGGAAATTGCTATTCAATACCTTACCGTCTCCGAATTTCACATTTTCATTTGAATTGTGATTTTTCTTCTAGTGAAAAGTGATTTTTAATTAAGCGATTCGCATTACAGTAAAGCCTTCAAATTCGGCCCGCACGGTAATCCGGCCTGGCTCCGAGTAATTTTTTTAATTAAATTCGTTTCCCTACTTTGAGTCAACTCTGATGGCGCGTTTATTTTTACCACCTTTTCTAACTTCTATTTGCCAACCTAGGTGAAGTAACTACTCCGATAAATAAGTAACTAGACTGAAATGAATTTGTCTTAGGCTTAAGATTTTGTTTGAATGAAATTGGTTAAATAAAATAGGCCTAATGTTAACGGTTATTTGCAGCGTTCGTGATTTATTTCAGCGCAGTTATTCACTTGATTACATAGTATGAAAGCAAAAAGAATTAGCTAAACACAATGTAAATAGGATGTTTGTTTGTAATGAATTGTTGAATAAGTCTTTTTAATATTTTTAGGAGAAATGAAATGTTAAGTACACATTTGAGCATCCGGATCAGTCTTTTGTTTTAAGTGCAGTGTAATTTAATATTTGATTCGCATTATAAATACCGAGAGAATCAGTTAAGTTTATTTAGAAATTGTTTGGAACTTGTTAGACCTAACTGTTCAATTTCTACATCAGAAATGTGATCTTGTAAATTTGTTGGTTCCTCAATTTAAAAAGAAAAAAGTACTATTTCATTCTAAATCAGTAGTTTTTATACCTTATCTATTATATTTTAATTACTTTTTTTTTCATGAAAAATATCTTCAGTCCTGCTTCAGTGTTAATTTGAAATATAGAATTATAAGTACGAATATTATAAAATGAAATCATTATTTGTTTTTTTTACAAAATTTATTTATTAAGTT
>JAFIDM010038224.1:15398-28924 GCA_023159025.1 Thereuonema tuberculata | reverse complement strand
AAATATATCACAAACAGCAGCATATTTTCCATCATTTTAAGTCACACTGAAGGATATTTATCTATACTGTAGATTAGCAGATCAACTGTTCCAAGTGCAATGCAGTAACTGCTTATTCATCATCTTCCATCCTTATTAATTTTTGCAAGAAAAACAGTTGGGAAATAGTAATAGATCTATCTAAGATGAAGACAATGATATCTAGAATGTTCTTCAAACTTTAAGCCTGAAAACTTAATTAATTTTGAATGGACATATAAAGTATATTTTTTTTCGGTTAGTGTCTTGGATAAAAAAAAAAAAAAAAAAAAACCTTCTATTTCTGAAGTTTTTACTAGAAGATGACTTCAGTTATCATTTATTTTCAAAATTTAATATTGCCATTGTCATTATCTCAATGTCTTTCATTCTTCTATTAATTCTTGTAATCAGATGTGATGTATTTTCACAATTTAATGGAATTTCATTTTGCTAAATCAGAAATTGTCCTTGTCAAAATAATTATAGTTGCAACCATTATTTAAAAAAAAAAATTGAATTTAACTCCAAAATTACATTACAGTTCACAATATCAGGATTTTAAACAATAATTGACTTGCTGTTTAAATTACAAATAAAAAAAAAAAATAGAATGTCTAAGCAAATAAAAAAAAAAATCTCTAAAATTTGATGTTCTTCAAATTATGGTAACTGAATTGTTTGCAAATTGTGTGTGCAGAAATCCCAGGATTTCTTTTATGTTGAATCCACTTTATATTATTTGACGTTCTTTAAGTTGACATTCAGATCCTTCAGAAAAACAGTTGAATTGATTTCTTTAAAGTTAACTTTTTCAAACTTTCCATAGGTCAAACAATGCAAAACCGACACAGTTATTATGTTTTTTACACTCCCTCCATGCTCAGTTCCTTATCTGTCTGTCTCTTCTTTACTCTCCACCATCTCTACATAGGACAACTGAAGTCAGAGCCCTATGAGTTATACCTTCCCATGATCTGGAGAAAAATCCAACTTTAGGGTATAGGTGGCCAGGTTAAGAAAGTACGGTAGAACTCCTCTAATCCGGCATCCTATGGTCCGGCACGCTGGATAATCCGGCACGACTTTCGAAAAAAAAAAATAATTTATATCGATCACAAAACATCAATCATGCCTTGTTCAAGTTTGCTTGCTATCGGAAGGCAAAAATGAAAACATTGTGCCGGACAAAGCGTATCAGCATGCATGGAGGAGAGGCCAGTCATCGAATATAACAAGGGGCTCATCTTCGGCCGACTTCGGGTGACATCGTATATGTTCGGGAGCCACATGTTCCCTGGACGTCACTGTGGCTTAGTTTACGTTTCACGTTCAGTTTCAGTTTAGTTTGATGCTCAGGTTGCTGTATCATCATCGAATATTGTTGTGTTTTGTAGAGCTTCATTTTTTGTTGAGTGATTTATACTGTATCAAGTTTTCTGAACGCAGCAGTTCGTTCAATGATGCTGAAATTATGAAACTCCACATCATACGAAATGACTTTATAAAAATAACGAAGAGAGAAGACTAAAAAACAAATCGATATTCGAGATTCGTTTAAGATGGCTTCTACCAAGAAGAACAATCCCATGGGTTTTCGATCAACCGTCTTGCTCAACTTCGAATGAATTTTTTTGTAAGCCTACAGTGCACTTTTTTGTTTCGTAGTCAGTTATTTTTCATTATTATGTAATTTTTTATTCTACTTAAGCTGTTAAATACATAAAAAACATGTTTTACAGTTATTTTTTTGTTTAATTCACGTTTTTTCCCGATATTCATCCTGTAATCCGGAATATTTCATAATTTGGCATGCCTCAATTCCCAAACGTGCCGGATTAGAGGAGTTCTACTGTAATTGGATATAATTGGGACCAGTCTATGCTGATTTGACTGCTGAGAATGAAAATGAAAGCTTTGACCCAATGTGACCACATCCAGTCAAGGTGAATTTGGCCGATGGCGTTAATGGTACAAGGTCACTTTTTTTTTAAAAATCTTTAAAAGCCTTCCAATTAGTATAGAGAATCATCAAGTATTCCCATTATCATAATAACTTTCATATATCTTCGAAAATACAAAAATAACGAAACAATTCACTACTCCTTATTTTCTTCATAAATTCCAATTCTATATTTCAACCCAATTAAGGGACTTCTTCAGGAAAAATATAAATAAAAATACATAAATGAGAAAAAGAAAAAACTTCCTCTTTCTCTTCAAATCATAATCGAATAGATACAAAGCAATAATCAAAAAGATATAAAGCAAAATACAATAATTAAACCTTATAACATCTAACATCCAATAATCATAAAAATATCAAATGAATTATAACCAAAACATAATAACAATCAATAACAAATAAAACAATTGACAGTAAATGATCAAGATATGGGCTCATTTTAAAATCAAGAAATTTCTAATCCTCTTGTTATGCAATAGAGATTTCTTAAAAATACTTAAAGAAACCGCATTTACTTTAAGTGATTTATCTTTGTTGATGCATATACAACTATTAATAAGACAGGATTCCAATTTGAAGCGCTTAACTTCATCTTTAACATTGAACACGTTATGCACTATGGGATCAGGGCAATGGTTGTTTCTCATGCAATGTCGCGCCCATTCTGAAATTTTTTCATCTCTGTTTTGATACGCATTGGTGTGCTCGTTGA
The DNA here is from genome assembly GCA_023159025.1 of Thereuonema tuberculata. Taxonomy (NCBI): domain Eukaryota; kingdom Metazoa; phylum Arthropoda; class Chilopoda; order Scutigeromorpha; family Scutigeridae; genus Thereuonema; species Thereuonema tuberculata. The sequence continues at coordinate 26,228 of JAFIDM010038224.1, read as the reverse complement.
CCTTTTCTCTCAACGTCCGGCCTGTGCTTCCAATGTATATATCCTTACAATCTCTGCATTGTAGTGCTTATACTACCCCCATTGTACTTAATTTTGAATTTTCTTTTCTAATTCTCGTTTTTTTAAATAAAGTGTTCTCTTTGTGGAATATTATATTAGTCTCATTACTTCTACATACATCTTTGACATGTTTGTTTATTTTTAACCCTACTGGTAAATTTATACATTTCACAATTTTTTTTTTAACTTTCACTTGATTGTTAGATCTTATAATTTTTCTCTTCCTAAAAAATTCTCCAAAAGTTTCATCTATAAATTTGTTAGGATATTCATTCATTAATAGAATCTTTTTGAAATCTCTGATTTTTCCTTTCCAAATTTTCTTTCTTTTTCTCATTTATGTATTTTTATTTATATTTTTCCTGAAGAAGTCCCTTAATTGGGTTGAAATATAGAATTGGAATTTATGAAGAAAATAAGGAGTAGTGAATTGTTTCATTATTTAGTATTCCCATTATTGACTGAGCAGATAAAGTCTTATTATTCCACTACTGTTCTTTGCACATCCCATTAAAACTTACTTAAACCTTCAATCATAGCTTACTTAATAGTACGGAAGATGGTATATTTGATAAATGATGCCCCCCCCCCCTTCCCAGTCTCTCTCTCATTTATTTTATTGCTTTTATGTTTTTGTTCCACACATTTTCTTTTTATACAAAGCAATTATATATACTTTCCATTTCTTTTCATGTTTACTGCCAACATATTTAGTAATATTACTAAGAAATATTGTTTTACCTTTTATATAAAACTAGCCGGCTACCATTGCTTTGCTCCAGAAGTCTTGCATATGTAACTTAACACAACACTTTATTTATTTAGCAAATTACTATCGAGATCGGAGATATAACTTCTGATCCCTTTGTGGCCTTCTCCCCACTCCTATCAGTTCCAACCTTCCCCAGTTGGTAAAACATCACGTGATCATTATAATATATTAATTAACCATATTGTATATTTATCACCATATACATTGCCTAACAGAATTATCAGGTACCTTGTGAGTTAATCGTGGTCCATGCCTGCAAAGAATCTCCTTAAAAGCATTCATTAAAATTGCACTAGCACCATCTAGCGCCAGCTGTGGGTATGTTTGAAATGCAGTGATTATCCACCAAACAACATAATTTGAAACTGTAGTAGCGACATCTATTGCCTGGTTTGGGCAGCTTTTCATGCAGATCTGCTGTAGTGCCATACAGACGTAGCGTCGTATCCCATAGAAACTATTTGTTCGCCCGGGATGAAAAGTAACCTATATCCTTCCCCATGTCATAGACTACCTGCAGGCAAAATTTCATTCAGATCGGTTGTGCCATTGAGATGTGATTGAAGGATAAACAAACAAACAAGCTTACAGATTTTTAAGTGTTGTAAAAGAAATATTGTACCATGTTAAAGAAAGGATACCAAGATTTATAGTAGAAGCAAGTATTTAAACAGTTTTGAATGTATTAATAAACAAAAGAGAATACCAATAAGCAAATTAATGATAGAAAATTTTAGGAAAATTTGTGGTAAGAAAATTAAATTTCAATAATAATTATTAATAATTTTTCAACAGTATTTGAATATTATTTCATTTATTTGGTTTAAAATAGTTTTATTTCATGGATTAACTTTTGTTGGTTTATAATAACCTCATTGTTAATGATTTAATGTTTTGTTTGTAACGCATAATTGTAACGAGCAGAGAAGTGTTATTACTGTTTTGGAGATTTTCAAATGTAATGGAGGCCTAAGAAGCAGCTTAATTCCACTCTGTGAAATATCCCAATTGTAGTGAAGATGAAGAAGGAATAAACGCTAATTGATGGAATATATATTAATGTTTGGTAGGTTTAAGTTACAGATTTTCCCATTTATAATTATTATTAAGGATGCAGTATCTTGTACTTCAAAATTTGGTTCGACTGATGTAAAGGATATTTGTTTGCCACATGAACAGCCAGCAGATTTGTAACTGTGCTAGGTTTTAAAGTTTTATAATGCTTACTGGTGAATAATTTAAGATAAACATTCAGTAACAGAAAGCAAAACAGTATTATTAATTCCATTACTAGTAACAGTAAGTAGTGTTCAGTAAAATCTTTTCACTTAGAATAACTAAAATTGAAACTGGCCTTCTTTTACCAACAATGGGATAACAATTTTTTTTCTTTTAATGTCGGACCATGAATACTTGAGAAGGTTGACAATGAGTATTTCCAGTGCATTAGATGTTGAATCTGTGAGGGCAATCTATTCTGAAGACAATCTATGCGAATTTTTCCTTATTATGTAATACCCTTTTAAAAGTTTTATCCTACCCTGCCCTTTTAAAACATATAAATAACTGTTATTTACTTAATAACAATAACTGTTATTGTTTACTTGCAATCCTCTTGCCTTATTGATATAGTCAAAACTATTAATAATAAGGTTTCTACAATCAGTCTGATCTCTTTGTCTTTAAATTTGAAAAAGGACTTCGACCATTGGGTCTGGGTTATGAGCATTTAATAAACAATGGTCTGCCCAATCAGAAACATGTTTCCTACTGCTCTTGAACGCTTGGATTGTTCTCGTAATATCTCCTTGAGGGTCCTGTCTGTACTTCCAAGATATATGTCACTGCAATCTCTTGAGAGATTACGAGTACACATCCAACACCCTTTAAATAATCAGTAAACGTTTGTTAGTGATGGGAAAACCTGTTGACATAAGCTAATTTGACCATAGGCAGATAGTTGGAGTCCTGAGGCAAGTTTCAGTATTTTACAAAAAGCCACAGTTGTTGACTGTTCCCGAACCAGTACATCACCTGCGTATCAGGACTGGATTAACCATGAACATACATCCAGCAGATGGGCTCATTACTGGTCAGCCACAGAAGGATGATCCTAGAGGAGCATCGGCTGTCAATATGGTATCTCAGTAATGATGTACAACAGTCAGACAGCTCATTCACCAGTATAATAGCACTGCAGTTCAACATATTTCTCCATATACTGTACTGTCACGGTTTATTTTTTTTTCTCTTTCATTCCTGTGTCATGTGTATTTTTATATATTTTCACTCTTTGTTTTATGGTATAATTAATCTTTATTGTAAGAGCAACCAATAATTATTTTAACTTAAATCCAGTTATTTTTAATTTTAATTTTCATATACCAGTACTCTTTAATTCTCTAAAAGCTTTAGTTTTTATATTTTTTTATTATTCTTATGTACCCGTGGGCACTTTGTTAATTATTTCCCTCATAATGAATGTTCGTAATTCTTACGGCCGTTAAAACCGTCAATCAATCCTCATCTTACATCAAATTCTGAGCTTTGTGAGTGGTTATTTTGCAATAATTTTATTGACATCAGAAAAGTGTGAAAAACAAGTATTTTGTAAAATGGTTAGAAGATTACAGACTATTGTAGAAATGTGGCATTACTATTTATTTCTCTGAACTGACTGTCAAATAAGTGGAATAAAACTTAGAGACACTGTTGTATGCAGACTTTGACAATGGGAAGTGAGAAGTTGAGAACTGCTGTGCTTTCCAAGTACCTGTGGAAAAGTCCAAACCTTTACAGTCCCAAGGGAACACGAAATGGAAAAGCAGAACTGGACGACTTGAAGCAGTCAAGCCAGTTCATTCCCACAACCAGTGCAATGTAGTTAAGGCTACTTTCGCCGAAAACCTTTTTCCATAATTTATGAAAGGATGCTTGGTGGCATGTGTGTGTGTTAGCATTGACATTATTCTATGAGATTGAACATCTAAAATTAGTGCTTCGTATATTATCTTAGAAATCTTCTGTCAAAAGAAAATAGAAAACATGGGCTCCAAAAACAATCTGTGAAGAAGATAACTGTAAGTACTATCTATTTATGAAAAAGAAATTTAATGTGCAGAAAATCAATAAGAAATAGAAATCAAATGCTGCACTTAAATAACATTCACGCCTTTGGGAGCAAAAGTGACTTCCCTGTATTTTTCATGCCTTTCCGAGTTTATCATGGTCGAGGAGGGTGGATCGGGCTGATGAGTCCCTAAAAAGGACAAAATGGCCGTTCCCGTTTCCCTCTGATGATAAACTCAAAGGTGTGAATATTTATTTATGTGCAGCATTTGATTTCTATTTCTTACTATCTATTTATCTTATAAATGCCACTCGAAGGAGCTATAGACTTTCATAAATACACATTTGCTTAGAATAACATATTATATCATTTGAAAAGACAATACTTTCTAGAACTGTTCATTTTTTTATTTCAATTTGTAGTTGTTTTGTTTGTATAGTTTATTAAATAATAAGGAGTGATATAAAAATTTGTTCAATTTAATCCTCTGTTTTTTATTATCCTGTTAGTTAAGAGGGATAATTTTTTCATTCAGTTTAGATTTATATCCAATTAAACATTATTCTTGAGCCCAGCACATTATTAGCAGTTAACTTATGCACATACATAGGGTGAATCTAAAATAGGGGACAAACTGCGGGGGTGGGTTCCCCATACCAAATGAAGTAAAAAAGATCAGATAAACATATGACCAGAAGTGCATGGTTGTTGAGTTATTCCAATCCAAAAAGCCAGACTGCAATGGACATGAACAGTATCTTTATTGGTAGCATCTTGAACATTTACTATAATGTGTGTGGTGACCACATTGTGGGATTGTATGAACTACTTGCTACCTATAAAGATACTGTTCATGCCAATTGTTTCTGTTGTAGTCTGGCTTCGTTTGTTTGGCTCGGAATAACTCGGCAAACATGCACTTCCGGTCATATATTTACGTGACCTTTTTTACTTCATTTGGTATTGGAACCCACCCCCTATTTTAGATTCACCCTTTATATATAATTCTTTTTAAATTAGATCTTGACTTCAAAATATAGTTAATTTTATATTTTGCTCATAACTTTAACTTTAGTAATATTTGGTAGCAGAAAGTAGTTTCTAAGCCAATAGGTTTATAATTTACTGCTAACAGGACAAAAAAAAAACAACCCTGTGACAGTACCTTGCTTCACCTGGAGTTCATATCTAGAGACCAATAAGGATATCCATGATGAAGCCAACGCATCACAAACAACTGTTTGCATGGTTCAAAGAAACATCAGCAATGGACCCTCAACTGATGAAAGAAGATGAAATCTGGTATGATGAATCCCATTTCCTGCTGCACCATGCTGATGGTTGGGTTTGCATTTGGCGTAAACAGCATGAAGCTTGTAACGAACCTAAGGGTTCACTACATCCACCTTCACTTTCAATCCTTTCTTTTGTCATTGTTTATAAGAAAATCTTCAGAAAATATTTTTCTTCATATTCCAAACACGTTTTAAGCATCTCTTAGCTTTTCGTGTCCCCTTCCACAGGTGTCGTCCAGGTGTTTCAAGATCCTCCTTCGCCAAACCTTTTCAGATGGCATCAATTTCTGCCACTTTCTATCTTTTCATTTTGGCTTCTTGAAATTTGAGCTTTTATTACACTCTTTTAGCATTTCTTTGCAGCCATTCTCTTTCTTTCTCTGTCTTAGAGCCATGGAAAAGTGTAACCAGATGTTCACTTAGACCTGTTACCTAGGAGTTACCTGTTCCCTAAACTGTTGCTCTCCTTTTCTGTGTCGTCTTTTCATGGGGGATAGCTTTTAAAAGAATCAAACTTACACAGAACAGAATAGATGCAAAGTGCATCTATGAAGATCAGGCAGCCAGATACATAGCTGCCCTTTGAGCAACTGTCCGTATGTAGAAGAATGACCCTGCTAGAAAGTGTCATCAGTCTGCTCAGCATGTGGGACTTTTTACTTCACAGTGGGTGTCAGCTTATGAGCATCTACTTCCTCCCTCCTGTCAAGTGAAAGGTAGTCACCATGAATGGGGATCCATGATGCTCGTCAAAGTGTTTCTAGAAGGTGAGCCAACTGCGAGAGCAGTGCGAATCATTTAAATAGCAAATCCCAATCACAGCAAGCGAGTTCCTTCTTCTTTTGAAAGAAGGTGACCTGGGAATTGATCCTCAATAGTCTACCTGCATCTAGCCAGAAGAGGCCTGTTGTAATCCTGTAGAAGAGCCACAATTAACACCTCCCAGGCTGTGTGGATTGGAGATCAGTCTGTCCGATCTCCAATCCACACAGCCTGGGAGGTGTTAATTGTGGCTCTTCCATACGATTACAACAGGCCTCTTCATCCAGGCCTCTTCATCTATATCCTGGGAATCCCTAAGAACTCTACACAATTTGAATACATACTGCATAGTTCAGTCACTTTGCGACGCCATTGTCATAATATTAACTGTATTAGTTAGACATTCATTTGTACTAGTTAATTAAATTGGATCTAAATTGATATTTAATAGTTTTTAATGGGAAATGTACAAACTTGTTTTTTTCTTTTTACTTTTAGTGTATGTAGGCGCTTTAATCATTAAATTTCCTTTAGTATTTTAACTAATAATTAAGTTTTCTTTGTGCTCCTGCAAGCATCTTTCTGAAAATTACAGTGCATAATTTGCTTGTGAGTTAGCTTGTGCGAGAGTAGCGTATTGGATGCAGTGTTTGCTGCAGGTCAAATAGGCTTTTCCCCATCTACTCCTTACCCTACTGGTCTGTTCTGTCACAAGCCCCTCCTCTCCTTCTGGCAGTAGCATCTCCTTGTCCTTATACCCTTGGAATGCGACCTTTCTCTCCTCTTACTGCATTTGGCTCAGTCATTCTCCTTCCCCTCTGCCTTCATTGCCTGATTCACTTGTCTGTTTTCTTGTTAATTAATTTTTTCGCTTCTCATCCAAAATGGAATATAGGCCCAACATTGTGGTTTATCCTTAATCCTCTCTTGTCCTTCTCCCAATTGGAAAGCGACCTTTCCCTCTTCTTACTGTGTTTACAGTCGGCCACTGTCGTGATTGCTGTGCTTGCTCTCCTTTTTTCTTATCCTCCACTTATTGTGCTCTTGCAGGAAAGCATTATATAAGCTGGTAGCAGAATGTGGTTAGCAGGAAAGCATTACAGGCTCTATTCCCTAGTTGCATAGTTGGTGGAGGTGGTCTGATCTGGAGAGCTTTTTCCTGGCATTGCCTTAGGCTTGCTGCTTATCATCCCACAAGCACTAAATGGTGAATGCTACAGGGACCTGTTATCCAACCATTTCTATCCATATCTTCCTGGGTTTTCCCCAACCACAGTGTTATCTTTCAACAGGACAATGCACCTCCAACTACAGTTGGAGAAACAATGAAATTGCCACATTACCTTAATTGAAGTGTGGGGATATGCTAGAACTGTGTGTCAGAGCTGATTCTTTCCCATGGAATGAGCATGAACTGACAGTTGCTGAAGCAGACGTGTCAAGTTATGCATGGAGGATTCGCAACATCTTGCTGAATCTGTTCCTAGGCATTTACAAGCTGTGATTACACAGAAACATGGAGCAACATGTTATTAGGTGGTGTTCCTAATGCAAAGCTAACTCAGTGTATATACATACACTGTCTGACCACTTTATTAGGTACACCTACCTAGTAGCCTGTTGGGCCTCCTTCAGCCCTCAAAACAGCCGAATTCGTCGAGGCATGGATTCCTGAAGATGCTGCAAATGTTGTTGAGGTATTGTGTACCATGCAGATCATGAGTGTGTCATGCAGTTCATGAAGATTTGATGGAGGTGTAGGCCTGGAGCGAACAGCCCAATACAGCTCATCCCACAAATTTTCATCAGGCTGAGATCCGGGGACTGCAGCAAGGAAAAGTCATCGTCATGTTTCTCAAACCATCCCATAGTGATGCGGGCTTTGTGCACCGGCGCATTATCCTGCTGGAAGTAACCATCTGCATGAGGATAAACAGTTAATATGTACAGTTGCACTTGTTCAGCTACGATGTTTAGGTACGCTCTAGCAGCATGTCCTCCAGAGGTATCAATGGACCCAACGTATGCAAGGAAAACATCCCCACACCGTGACACTCCCTATTCCATTTGTGCACACAGCAGGGATGTACCTAATAAAGTGGCCAGACAGTGTGTTTATGTATATAGTCCCACCAAATAATATTAATTTAAATCTTGACCATATTGATCTAGATGTAAATACAATTATTATTAAAAAAATTATTACTAATTCAATAAAAATGAAGAGTTATAAAAACTGCAATAAAGATGGCAAAATTGTGAAAGATTTTTTGGATTCTAATCCCCTAAATTTTCATTATATGGATTGAACTGAATACTTATTTACATGACAATGATGAATCCACAACTCTAATATGGCAACAAATATTTCAAATAGAACTGAAAAATAAATTCAATCAGTCGTGGTCGTGCTATTTTTACAAAAATTGAGATTTTAAAATGTAAGCAAATATAAAAACATAAAAATACTGTTATGTTGGAATTGAAAACTGGTACAACTACCATTGTTCCAAAAAACTGATAAAGATGATAAGGAATTGATTAAATAAGTTAATAAATTTTATGCTTCAAGTGGCAAAAATTCTAAGACTAAAGTTTTGGAATGCACTTCTCTCTAAATTAAAACAATAAAGAGAGAAGGCAACAATTACAGCTGAAAATTTTAAAGACCATGAACACATCAAAATTTGCAACAACATTAGGCTTTTTGTTTTAGCTAAGCTGTTTTATTGAAAGCTTACATTAAATCAAGCACCGTAAGTCACCAAATACATAAACTCTCTAAATAATTCAAGCAAATATTACCAACAAAAGCTTTTTTTTTTTTATTGTTTATTCATTTTAAATTTACATTACAGTCCCGCTAGAGGGATAAACATATAAAAAATCCATCTGACAGCAGGTTCTGAAAATTGGTTACAATTTGTGATAAACTATATTATTACATTTTAATTAAGAATTTATTGTAATCTAATACATATATTAGAATAAGTTAAAGCTTTTTCAATTACATACAACTTTTTTTTTTTTTTTTTTTTTTTTTACATTTACTTTATAGATGGTAAGATTAAGTTGTAATGATATTATATATTAGTATTTTTAATTCTTTATAATTTTTGTTTTGAGGATATTTTGGGAATTTGGTTAAAAATAATATTAATAATTCTATTTTTGTTTCTAAATCCATAATTGTTTTTTGGAGGGTCAGTATTAAAAATGTTTGTAAAAATTCCTTCTAGTATTGTGTAAACTATTATAATTATTTGAATTACTTATGATTATAAAAAAAAATTATTATTATGTTTAAAATAAATTTTTCAAATAATAATGCCTTTTTGAGTCAAGCTGATACTCTGGGACGGCCGTTTCGAGCTTATTAGGCTCTCCTCAGCCAGTGCAGGACTCAAAAGGTGTACGAGGGGAGGTATTAAGATACCTAAGATATATTAAGAGGGGAGAATACATGATGGAAACTGTGACCCCTCAAAGACTAAAATCAAGAAAATTAAAAACAAGAACAAAATGTGGAATTCAAATCCTTGGGTAGCACTCGGGCTATCACAAAAGGTATTTGACCACAAAAGGAAAAATAAATAAATAAATAAATAACAAACCCTAATATGGGCAAAAGAAAAGCAATAATTCAAATAATAATGCCTTTTTGAGTCAAGTTGATACTCTGGGACAGCCATTTCGAGCTTATAAATTTTTGTTTAGGATATTAATAAGATTTTGTATTTTTTTAATATTTGTATTTGTTCTTCTTCAGTTTTGGTTTTAAAGTCAACAAAAATTAGATTTAATATTTTTGTGATTGAAATGTTTATGAGGTTAATTTCTGTCTTATTTAAATGAATCCAATTAGTAAGTCCGTAATTTATGATAGAGTCAACAAAAGATTTATAAATTATTATTTTAGTTTTAACAGGAAATAGATGTTTAGTATATCTAAAAATACAAATAATTGTATTAAGTCTTTTTAAAATAGAAACCAGATGGTCATTCCAGGTAAACTTACTATTTTTAATATTTTAATATTCAAATTAAGGATATCACTGAGGATTATAAAATTGCCTGAAGTTTGCAATATTTTTTTTAAAAGCTAAAAACAAGAAAAATGGACATAATTATGAATTCTTTATTTAAACATCAATATAATAATATATGTAACAACATTTTTAGAATAATTTTATTATTGGTGAATTTAAATTAGCCATCAAAACATTAGAATATAAAAAGAATCGATTCATTCGTATTCAAGGAATTTATTATTCCTTTAGGATCAACAGCTCTTTTTATTTTAAGGCAAATATTTAATAAAATATGGAATTCAACTGAAAAATTCCCTTCTATATGGAAAAATCATTTATTATTCTAATAATAAAAAGAAAAAAAGGAAAAAAATGATACCATACTTGAATCCTACAGACCTAATAATTAACATCCACACTAGCAAAACTTTTTTAATGTATTGTTCTAACAAGATCAATCATTATTTAGAAAGAAACAATTTAATAAAGCATGAACAATCTGGTTCCCATCAAGTTGCAAGATTTGTACAAGTTGTAGGCTGGAGGAAGGGGATGAGGGAACCCTGGCTGTCTTCAACCTACCCCGAAATCATCATCATCAACTTATATAATTGGCTAAGTTCGTCTGTCTGTCTGTAACTCGATATAATTAAGCTATTAAGATAGATCCAAGGTTCTCAATGATACCATTGAATCAAGGGTACTCAAATTGGATGAAATATTAGTTCATTTTGTCATTCCATGTTGTTTCCATGAAATTTTATCCTTAGGAACTGACCTAGACAACTGAAATTCTAACAAAACATACGTTCAAAACCAAATAATTTTGTTACCACTACA
>JAFIDM010038223.1:0-28930 GCA_023159025.1 Thereuonema tuberculata | reverse complement strand
ACAATACTTAATGGTTGTTATTTAGATTACGCCAAATGTTTTTGACTTTTTTTTTTTTTCAATAAACCGTTGTTATTTAACTTTTACAATAAAGTACATTATTAATTAAAATTCGTAGAAGTCACCGAATTAAAATTACTAACAACAATATTAGAAAAACTTGAAAACTGTCTTATAAATTAGAAAAATGGAGAATACTATAACAGGGTTTAGAACTTAGAATAAAAGTAATTGTAAATAAAGAACATAAACACTTAGCATCAATGCACTTGGTAAATTGAGTATCTGCAGTTACACATAGCGAGAGAGAGAGAGCTCTTAATTTACTATTGTTAAGAGGTTTCTTTTTTGAATTTAGGCATATTTACAGTAAATTACAATGGCTGAGTAAATGTAAACCTTATTAAAATCTGTTTCTAATTGAATACGTGAAATCTATTTATTTTCATTTTTTTTTCATGGACTTCAAAAGCAAGCAAGCAATATTTATTGAAATTCAAGTACAGTAGACCTTCGGTTTAACAGATGTAGGATTTAACGGATAAAACAATTCGGATGAAAAACGGGTGAAACCCCTAATTCATATTAAATAACAAGGAAATCAAAAAAATTAAAATCTTATATGTTTAATATAAAATTAAATGTGTTACTTGAGGAAAAACTTCTGTATTTTTAACGTGAACAAAAAAAAAAAAGTCTCTCATTTAAGAGGTTTTTGTCCTAGATAAAGATAATTCGGTAAATAAATTATAAAATAAGCTTAAATTAAGGAATTTAATGTTTTCATATATTCATAGCAGTAAAATAAATTTTAATTAAAGTTCGGAATTAATGAATAAGCATTTTCTAATCAAACTGTACAGTATACACAGTTAGGCTTAGGAGATTAGTGTGCTAATTCACTTGTATACAATTTAATCATTTGTATGTTTTACATACATAATTGGGATTTTACTTTAATAATAAATTCATAAAATTCGAGGTTATTATGGTCTCGAGGGACAAATGAGTTAAACTTAAACGTGTTAAACAAAAATTATTTTGTATTATGAATAGTATTATGTATGTTTTTACATTTTTCTGCATTTAATCTTGTTTTGTATGTTTTTTACAAATTTGATAAACTAAACAAACTTGTTTATAACTTGTTTAAACATATGATATGATAACTTGTATCATTTATAATTTCATTTATAATTTACATATTTTTAAACCCATTCGATTTAACGGACTTTCGGCAACAACTTTCTCCCCCCCCCCCAAAAAAAAAAAAATAGCTCGTTAAATTAAGGGTTCCCTGTACCTCCGAAACACTGACATACATTGAAAATCAAAAATTTAGAATTTTATTATAATTCAAGTGAAGTTGAGACTGGACTTTAAAATGATTTCGTTGTAGTTACTTCATTGTAACTATCACTATTGTAATACGGTTTTCAGATCTATAAAATCTCTTTTCGACAAAGAACAAAAAAATGTGATTATTATAAGGTGAGCAACATCGTCAAAATAATCACTTCTTGTAAATATACGATGTTGTTCAATTCTAACAGTTGAAGTGAACTGTTACTAAAGCGAAAAATCATCGAATATGATATAATAACGTATCCATCTTATCTTTATTAATATCTGACTTATATTTTTTCACCTTGCAGTGTTGCTATGTTGACTTTTCACCTTTTTTTCCCCGTTGTATAATCTTTCCCTTTCATATTCTATGTGGCACGTGTCACCGTCGAACACGCGTTCACGTGGAGCGTTCGCTGGAAAATCAACAGACTCACAGACAGCAGATACTTCAATCGATAGCATAAATTAACTCAAGCCTAACTCTTTCGTTACATCTTTTTTTTGCTAGGTAATTACTTCCAAAAGAGTTGAAGTCTTTTTTTTACTTTCTCCATTTCACTTTCTGATCTGTTAATATGAAAATAACTATCATCAACTTATCGCTCTACTGCAACTGGGTGGTGACGTTTAAAAGATAAAAATATTAACGCCTCCCACCCCCACCTATAAGTATCATATACGATTTCTAAGCTACAGATAATATTGAAGTCTGAATTCTAAAATATAAATAAAATATTATAAAATTTGTAAATAAAATATTTATAATATATAAATATTAAAATATTCTATGTCTGTATTCTAAAATATAATTAACAACAAATAAAAAAAAATTGAAAGAATTTAAAACTTACTTTTCTACCAATGTTATTTCTTAAAAATTCTTTTTTTTTTTTTTTTAAATCGTCAAAATGACTAACATTTACATTCAAATTATAATATCTACCAAATTCAATATTTTAAAATTAAAAAAAAAAAAAAAAATGTTTAAAACTTTTTTGACGTGTTTAATGATTACTACGAAAATTGAAGGTCACATATATAAACTGTCCAATTAAACTTAAAAAAGAATTAGTAAAAAGTTTTAAAACATTAAAAATTTTAGAAAAAGAACAGTTTCGACGCTTCTAGAACACAACGTCGGAGCTGATGATGACGCTGTGTTCTAGACGCGTCATACATACCCTGGCTATTTGTAATGTATTTTTAAAACGTTTTACTAATTTTTTAAAAATTTATTTGTACAGTTCATGTTTAAAATATGTGCGATCTTCGATTTTCGTAGTAATTTAAAAAGAAAATGCGTATTATTTATTTAAATGGTCTAAATACGATCTAAACGATCTAAAATTTAGCTAAAAGAATTTAATATTGATTGTTTATTAGATTCCAATGTTTTTTTCTATGGGAATTCTTATGGTGATAGTTTTTCAAAAAGAATCCATTTAGAAAAAATCTCAAAAAAAAAATAAATTAGATCGTTCCCCAGTTCTTGAATATGCATATCAAGTTTCATGAAGATGAAAAGTTATTAGTTGGGACACACATATACTGACTGACTGATATGATAAGCCACGCTTCCTTTTAGAAAGTATGAAATATAAAATTACTTTCCATTTTCTATTATTCATTTTATTAATTATGTTTTTCTTATTATTATTCATCAGTGAAATGAAGAATTCGTTATGTTGAAATTGTTGTTTAAGAAACAAAGATAGGTCATTTAAAAATGCCATTAATTGAAAGTATCTGATACCTTGTAACATTGGAAATGAAGGACAGAATATCCAAAAACACTTCTCTACTGAAAATACCATTTAGAGAGTTGTATTGTGATTAATCTCTTGCGAATAGGAATCTGTTGATTCTGTGCTATTTGTTTACACCTTGTAACGACAATGGTTTCTTGTTCGTGTTGCCCAACAGATGGAGAAATGTGTCTGTGATTATTGCCACCTCTTCACTCCTTTTTACCAGCGGGAAATAAACACTTCCTTCTGGCTAGTATTGACATATGGTTCCAAACCGCAGGTAAACATAAACATAAACACATATACCCTCGCACAAAATGGCCGAACGGCTCTTCGAGACTCGTAAAGGCAGAATTTGTTATGCTATCTGTAGCAGTCGGCAGCTGGACTCAGACAAGTAACAACAAGCCACGGACGGAGGATAAACAAACACCAGGGCTGTTATAGGGCCACGGCTTCAGGAAACGGCTCCAGAATCGCGAGGAATGCACTCGCCTAATAGTGGCAGAACCAAAGTATAGGATTACAAAACCAGGACTTCTACAGACAAATGGTGGTCTTCGATCGGATACAGTTCACTTGTTTAAGACAACTTTCCCAGGACAGATCTTATTCAAAAAATAATTCAAACTGCTGGAATTTTACATGGGGATATGTTACTACGATCTGTGAATGATTTAACACTTTTGTTTTTAATGCTTATTAAAAAACTAAAAAGAAAAATAAACAAATAATATATATTTTTTTTTTTGAAAACATACGAATAATTTTATTTAAAACAGCATTAATGTATCTAAAGCAAGAAGTTCTTGCAAGCCTATTTCCTATATAAAATGTTGTCCTACAATTTTGTTTTCTTTGACGAAAAACATAACAAAAATAAAGTCGTGAAAACGAAACGAAAATGAAATCGTATCACATCACTCAGTTTCAAGAAATGAGAACACCTCGACTTTCACTGGCATTCATGAAACTTGGTTCAGATTACGCCAAGATCAAACGAAATTTAACGACCAATTTCCAAATTTAATAGAAAAGGGAAATAAAATGATTTTTTGTTTTACTCAATAACATTATCATTAGATAGAACTAAAAGACAACTACTTTCTTCAACAGTCCAAAGATGCAAACGAAAAGCGAACGTGCCTAAGAAATGCTACGGTTTACCAAACATATTCTTCTTTTTTTAGAGTAAAAACAATAACAATATAATACTTCCTAAATTTCTGTATTATTTCTTCAGATATATTAAACACATTCTTTTCTACTATTTTCTTCTACAGAAAACTTCATAGGGGTTGAATCGAGGACAAGAAAATACTTTTCCTCTTCCTCTACAGAATAATAATAATAATTCCTATAATCGTTAGATCATTAACGAATTATGTAGAGAAAGAGGAAAACTACTTTCTTGTCCTCGATTTCAACCTGATGAAGTTTGCTGCAGAAGAAAACGAAATACTGTTGTACAAACAATTTTCCATTTTACAAATCTCTTCTGATTTATCTACAGATAGTAATCAATATGATATTCCGGAAAAGTTACAGTATGTCATAACAAAGGAAATGTAAGAATGACAGGTACAATTTTTTTAAATTATGGCTACCTTTTAGGAAATCTTCAGGTGTGCATTGTTAACAACTTCAGACTAGTATAAACACTTAGTACGTTTAAATCTTTATTGCTTTGTTTGTAAGCTTATTTTAAGTATTTAATATTTCAATATTATTAATGAAATATCAATATTGATATTTCCTCTTCTGAATTGTAACCTACCGTACATTCGAACTTCAATCTGAGAGCTGATGTATGCATAAAACATAAGTATTTCGTTTCAAATTACAATTTCAGGCCCTGGTGACTACGTTTTCTTAAGAATGTGTGGTAATTTTATCAGAAAAGCGTCTTATAAAACTGACTGGCCGTCATTTCTTCCTTTAGCGTCGTCTTTTTTTATAGAAAGACTCATTTGGTGTTGAATTATGCCCTGAGGCTATAGGCCACCCGTGAGGGATATACTGTATTTCGCTGTCTCGATTTTTTCCCCCCTTTTTCTTTATATTCTCTTGTATTCAGTATTTAGGAGGAGGTGATAAAGATCTGTACCCGTTTGTTCACGTGTTATCCTTCTGTGTTTATCCGCTTTCTATAAGCCTTTTTTTTTGTCACTCTTCTTTCCTTCAAATACGAATATCTGCTTTCTTTCTTTCTTTTTTTATTTCTCATTTTTTCTTTCCCTTCCTTCTTTTCGTTTTCCCCTTCCTTTCAACTGAGCCACGTTACACAAACAGAGCAGTGATCCTCTTTTTCAATGGGTTCCGTTCGTGTTTCTTGACGAGTTACGGATTTTGTCCTGAAGCAACTCTCGAAAGCAGGGGTCGGAGTGAAGGGGGTGGCAGGTGTCACAATGGTCATGTCTTTATCAACTACGACGTCGCCTATTGATCGACGTTCGCCAGAGTCACTTCTCAGCTTGTGCGCAGAGTCATCCGTGTTGACGCTGCCATTCCTTCGTTTCATGATAAGCTTAGCTACCAAAGGATGTTAAAGATTTGGTAAACGTTTGTAATGTCTCATAATATGCATTGAGTGAAAAATAAGAGTTAGAACAATAACAAAAAAAAAGCTTTTAGAATGCAATTTCAGCAAGCCCTTCCATTGCTTACTGATTGACCTCGCTCAATATAAAAAAAAATTCTACTCTTAATATAATGTAGCTGATGATGAATCGTGGAGGATATATTCTGTAATATATTGTATCTATCTCTTCTGTAGGTATCGAATGGCCAAACTTGAAGCCAAGTCTTCGGATTTAGCAATGCGAAGATTTCAATTAATCATTTGCAATTTAAAAATTTAGAATGTATAGAATATGTTGTGCTATAATTTACAATACTGATACTATTGATGTGAAATTTGACGTATTAGATAGAAGACTTAATTGATGGGGAAAATAAATAAATATATATATATATATATATATATATATATATATATATATATATATGCAATATGTCGTAGCCTCATGGCGAAATGTCTAGGCATTTTTTGAAAATTCATTACAGGATTTGATAGCACTTAAATGTCAAATTTCAGCTTGAGGCTGCGACGTAATACCTTGTATATATCTGAACAAGGTATTGTAAATTATATATCACTCAATATATGCTCAGCTCTTCGCCGCATACAGTAGGTTTCGAAAATTAGGTTATTACTTTGAATGTACGACCTCTTTATATAAAATAAGATTCACTCTTTCTTTTTACATTACAGTAAAACCTCTCAAATCCGGCCCTCGGTAATCCGGCCTGGTCCTGAGTATTTTTTTTTAATAACTAAATTCGTTTCCCTATCCGCGCGTATTATGAGTGAAAAAAGAAAGAAAAACTTTGTCACTATGGAACAGAAGCTTTATGTGTTAAGGAGATTGGATGCAGGGGAATCTGTAAAACAAATATATCACTAGAGCTTGGTGTCGGAAAAAGCATATTTGTAATGTTTTTAATAAACATTTGAGTGCAAAATTATGAAAATGGGGTTAAATTAATTAAACCTGGCATTATGTCTTCACAAAAATTGAGTTACTGAATTATTTTAAGAACACTCTCGGTAGTCCGGCTTTTCTGCAATCCGGCCTACTGGGCGCCAACATTTCAGAGGTTTTACTGTATTGTAACGTTTCAATTGGAATAATCGTTGGTAAATGAACTCTTTGAAACTGAAATCGTTTAAGGTTTTAAATTATAAGCTCGGAAGAAGATGATGAAGCTGATGGGTTTATTTATTAGGTAGTGTTTGAGCAAAACAAAAAAGCAAAAGACGAACGGAACAAGTCAAGAATTGAAGCACATACAATCAGTTGGATCACCTAACGTAAATCTATACATCGGAGATTACAGAATGGAAGATTAACTGAAGGTTTATTTTGTTATCATTTATTCGGAATTAAGTTGGTGGAGGGGAGGAGTTATTAGTAGACGATACAGCATTTACGTGCAGCCTCGCATTTCAAGTTCTGTATGGGATTTAAAAAGTGTAGACTTATATAAGAAGGACTCGCAATTCCATTCTTGCCTCGAACTTATGTTAACTAGTGAAACTTATGAAATTAGTTGCTTATTATCCAAACTTTAGTACGAATTAAAGATCATGATCACAATCTCTATGTTATCTGATTGCATTTTTCCTGCAAACTTTTCCATGCCGACTTCTGTAGTGTTTCCGAATCACGTGATCGAAGGAGGCGGATGGTATTACTGTGCTTCTGCGAGGAGTACAAAGGATCACCAATTCTTGGGGTTTTTTTGGTTTTATTATTTCGCAAATTTTGTATCGTAAAACCTAACTTAACCAGAAAGGGTTACGTGTCGCAAGAAAGCCAAGCCATTGTCAATGTAACAATCACGCATGCGTAATTGGAGCGTGAAACTTTGCACAGCTGAAAGGGAAAGGGTTTGGGTGTTGAATTTTCATGTAGGGAGGGCCTTAATCCTCTCTCTCTTTTTTATTCGACAATACTGGATGGGTGGCCAATGAACCTAAAGAAAGCGTTCTATCATGCACAAAGGAATCAAACAGAATATGAACGCTTAATTGGTGTAACACGCATTCTATAGTACTCGTGATTTTATAGTGTAGGACTTCAATGAAAAGAAATGAACTACTTTTATATTTATTCGCTAAAACGATGTAGAAAAAAAAAGTTATTTACAATCGAAAAACAATGTAAAGAAAACGGAGCTCTAGATTAAAAAAAAATAAAATGACTACGTAAGGCATCGATGGAACAAAGTTAGCAAAATAGAAAGTTCCAGATTCCGTTTCTCGAGAAGTTTTGAGAATGTGGATAAGCAACGACTAATTATTAATGAAAATAGCTTCATTAAATTTCAAGTGTTGCTTAACGAAGAATTAAAAGCACAATTTCAGATGAATTGAAGAATCTTTTAATTATGTTGTTCTGTAACTACAAAAAAATAGATCGTAAATGAAAGCTATTTTAGAAAGATCGTTGTTAATGGGAATTGGATGTTAAGTTGTCTTTAAAATTTGAGGAAATAAATTCTTTGATGCCTGAATTTAAAAGATTTATTTGATCCTAAGATTATCAAGCAAGAAAAGATTATTTTACGAAATAAAAACAAAAAACAAAAACGGTACACACAACAAGCAACTTTATTATAGTAGTCTATTAAAATAATCCAGCGATATTATTGAAAAAAAAAAAAAAAAAAAAACACTTACTGCATCACACCAACTGTAAATCAACTTTTAATAGCAATATTTGGCAGACATCCTATCGGTCTGCTTCTTCAGGCCGTATTATAAACTGAACATGTTTGAATAAACAATGCTTTAAAAATACATAATCTACAAGTAATGCACTGCCATTAATCATTCTCACAATTCCATGTTATTAATACAAATTATATATAAATTATTAATATTAATATTGTTTCTTCTGTCATTTTAAATTTTGCTTCTGTTCCTCTCATAATTTCTTGAAGATAATACAATATGTATTATCAGTAATAAATAATCCTCTTTCTTTGTTATTAAATGAGAAACTTTGAATCACACAAGCTTCCATTACGTATCTACTGTTTCTTTTATGATTTTTGAACACCTCAGGATCTTGGTCATGTCTTTCTTCCAAACAATGTTCGGTCCTCTCAGAATCCTTAGCTTTATTGTTACGGAAAGCGGCAATATGTTCCATAAACCTTTCTCGTAGCGTCCTTCCCGTATTCCCAAAATAAACTTTGTTATATGTTCTACATTTAAGCTTATATATAACCCCTATGAGTTTTCATATACAGTATCTTTTCACCTTCTCCTTTACGAATAAAGACTTTTTATGTTCTTTCCTGTTGTGTTTATTATAATAATTTCGTTTTCTATAGATAATCATCTTATCTCATTTCCGATTTCGATATTACTAGGCATTTTTAACATTTATTATACAATTTACTATTCTTTCCATGCTTCCTTTTTTTTTCTTTCTTTCTTTCTTTAGAAAAAAAAAATCTTTGACACATCTATCTACAAATACTTTATTAGTAATTCATTCATTGGCATGTCATTATAGAAACATAACAGTTTACATACATGATCAGCGGTTTATTTTAAGTAAGCATCAAAACTTCCTCAGTTAATGAATACGGAATAGCTATAGAGTGACATTTTAATTGTTCCGAGCTCCCAAGGACGATTCAATTTAGTTGAGGCCTTAACTAATTGTTGTTAAATTTAATTTTTAACTTTTTATTCACCTTATTTTAGACGTCGAAAGACAGTTTGAAAATTAGATGACTGGTCTGTATAAGTCCACCCAACAACGCCTGAACTATTGTACGGTTCTTCTTGAAAATTGAAAACGTATTTAAGGTGACTTTCTTTCTCATGCGTTTTAAAATAAAAATAAAATAAAACAAAAAACAAACTCCCACTAATTCCATATGGGGTAAGATAAATTGGGATGTATTTATGTTTACTGATGACATTATCTTTCGTTTTTATCGCAGTGACACTGAATTTTGTATGTGAGGGTTTTCTAACCTTTTAATTCGATAGAATACATTTTTAAAAAGGCAAAGCTTTTTGAAGTTTTCTTCAAAAATTGAAGTGAGAAGAATAAAAACCTCTTACAGTTAGCTTAAAAAAAATGGAGGAGTGGAGGAGCTCTTGATTCTGCCCTTCACCATCTCTAGAGCCCAAACCATTAGTTGGACAGAGATGAGTGATACCTTACTGGGATCCTTACGACTGTTAGCGATTGGAGAAAAATATGAGTCTGCCGTCACTTCTTGTCTCACATGAACGCTGCCCAAAATGAAACATGTCTTTATAGTTTTGTGTGCAATATGAATTCAGTTCTTTTCCCTTGTGTTTAATTATAATATTTGCTAAATACAAAAAGTAGATTTTCTTTTTTCATTTTACTGAAAAAACATATTAAATCCTCAAATACTTACTTTAGTTGTCTGACTAGATTTTTAGATTTTTAATCTAAAGCTCGCGCACACATTAAAAGAATTAATAATAGGCTTTATAACAGAAATTCAACCATTTCTGTTCTAATACATTCCTATGAGGAATTTGTGAGCTTTCCACATTAACTGTCTCGACAAGGTCCCCCATGGATATGAAATAGGAAAGCTATGTCCTTAATTGTGCATGCAAAGTTCCAAGAAGATTTGTATACCGGTTCAGAAGTTAGTAGGATGACGCGCACACATTTTTATGAGATTAATAATTACATACATAAGCTTTTAAAATTAACCTTTTGTAAATTGGTATATACAGTGTTCACCCAGCTGTTATCTTGACCAGGGATTATATTTGTTAAGAAAAAGATAAACGAAATTAATAAGTTACAGAAGTAAATCATAGTTAATTTATGAAAAGAAACTGAAGAAAAACCATAAAAAAAACATAATTAATCAAAACTTCCCGAAGCCCTCGTTTTGAAATATCGAGGGGGCTCGTATCTATTTGCATCAAGAAATGAGACAACTACAGAAGAAAGAAAGAAACATCTAAGCCTTATACGAGGATCGAACAATGAGCCTAATCAAAATCAGAGAAGATCCTAATGGAACCATCACAAGTTTGTTTGTTTTTTGTTTTTTTGTTTTTTTTCGTGACTATTTAATTATCGAACTAAAACCTAGTTAAAAAAAAAAAAAAAAAAAAAAAAAGACGAGAAGAGCAGATATAAGCAGTAACTATCTGCTATTAAAGTTACTCCGCCAGTTGATTTAGTTTTTCAAATTAGTTTTAACCATTCAGTTCCCTAATTTTCATTGGAGTTATATCAGGCCCCTTAAGAGAAGCAGCTCATAGAAAAACGAAAACATATTAAAATCCAGAGCTAGGGAACAAACAAAAACAAAAGTTATGGCTTTAGACAAACAGAATCTTGATCAATAGATAAAGTCTTTTGGAACGTTGTTTCTTGTGTCCCAATCATGATGAGGTTTAATTATCTCTAAAGTAACTATCCCCTTTTAGTACGATAATTCACGTCACTTTTTTTAAAACTAATTTATGGTAACTTAATAGTGCTCTGGGAAATATTAAGAAAGGTTAGGTCTAAGAAAAGTTAAACAATTGTTTTACTATAGGCCTACTCAGAATATACTTTTCACCATGATTTTGTTTTTTTCTTAATTGTAGAAAGATTATTTTTTGATGGCAAACCAATTTCATACTGAGTCACTCTTCCATCTCTTTCTACAATAGCTATTTCCATTCTATAGGATGTTTGCGTAGCTACAGTCAATCCCATGATGCCCTTCCCGAATCCCTCGTTTTCCGCCAGAGAAAGTTCCGGCTGTGTTTGTTCTGTGTAAATCTGGGTGAGAGCACCTCATAACCAGGATTAAGTGAAAGGGATTAAATAAGGACCCACCACTACCACCTTGCCAAGGGCCGATATTGGAATATTCACACCACCCTCAACAATCAACCTGATGCAAAACTTCCTCGAAGCAAAACATTTCCCAGCGCTTTTATAGACTCACACATCCCGAGCAACCAGAGATCTTTCAATAAAAAT
The DNA here is from genome assembly GCA_023159025.1 of Thereuonema tuberculata. Classification (NCBI taxonomy): domain Eukaryota; kingdom Metazoa; phylum Arthropoda; class Chilopoda; order Scutigeromorpha; family Scutigeridae; genus Thereuonema; species Thereuonema tuberculata. The sequence goes on along the minus strand of JAFIDM010038223.1, from coordinate 17,271 downwards.
ATCGAATTTTATAAAATTTTGGGAATCTTATTATTATTACATTAGAAATAACGTATAAATACAAGGTGGGGAAAGGAATTAGTAAACCAATCGTAATACTTCGCAACGTCTTCTGATCATTGATATTGCTTTAATTTCCTTGTGTTTATTTCCAATAAACGCAACAATTGCTCCTTTTGCCAATCACATTTATAATGCAGCTCTACAACAATCACTATAAATGTGATTGTTGTGAATGCAAACGGCGCAATTGTTGCGATTGTTGTGCTTAATGATAATTTAATGAGATTTTAATGATACTTGTCCACAGGACAGACAAAGTGGGATTACAAGTCTTTGATCTTAATCAGAAGACTAAAGAAGTCACTTCCAATTGTTTTTTCCTAAAAGTTTAGGAAAAAAAATAAACAAAAAAAACTTAATGTTTTTAAGGGATTTTTATAAGCATTCTAGAATTCACTAAATACTTCTTATTTATCACTTCAGTATAATTATAATTGAGCAATTTACGTGTATTTGTTCATTTTCACATTCTACTCCTACAAAAAAAATGTTGTCAAGGTGTATAATAAATACGTTAAGCTTTGGTAATCAAAGTTAAAAACAACAACAAATAAGCCAAATGTAAAATAGCTTACTTAAGCATAAAGGATATTCACACGATTTACAAGAAAATGCAGCTATCGATTTGTTGTATTTAGAAATACAACAAAAGGACATCATTAAAGTTATAGTAACAAGTAATGCAATTAGAAAAGAGTTATAAAGAGATTTGCGATAAAGCAGCTATATCTATATTTACCTGAACGAAAGAAATCTGTGAAAATTTTTGTAAGAATTTCGGAAGAGAGAGACTTAAAAAGGTACATATCTCTTTGAATGGTATATCATCATTCAAAATTTCTCGTCGTTAAACTTACGGCGGAGTGCACCAAACTTCAGTTAACTTTGATGTCTGCAGTTTGGACAGAGCTAAAATTAGTGGGGGGGGGTGCTGCTCCACAAAAATTTTAGCCTTTGTATTAAAATTGTGTGAAAGGAAACATGTATAAAAAGAAAATTTATTCAGAAACTTGCTAAAATTCTTTTTATACATGTTTGTTTCCTTTCACACAATTTTAAAACAAAGGCTAAAATTTTTGTGGAGCAGCACCCCCCACTAATTTTAGCTCCGTCCAAACTGCAGACATCAAAGTTAACTGAAGTTTGGTGCACTCCGCCATTAGCCTATCAAAATGAAGACAATTTGCAAATGATGGAATTAAGTTGGATTGCTTTAAACAAACATCAATTAATTAAAGATGCTTCATCAGAATTCAACAAAAACGGTTTCAAAATAGTGATTGTGAATTCTCGAGATTCTTTTTTTATTTCGGTTTCCGAAATTCGAGATTTCTAGTCTTATGAAAATAATTTTAAATAATATTAAAATACAGCTTTTTGTATGCAAATACATTATTTCCATTTAAAATTTGATGAATTGGGAGAAGATTGATTGTTGTCGTATTATATTTGATAACATTTATAAATATAACAAAAGAACATCATTCAAATGATACTAATTAAGTAGCAATTAAGAATTAGAATTTGCTAATCCTTAGAATTAGGAAATACTGTAGTTATAGAGCGGTTTGTATGAGAGTTGTAGTATATAACATCTTTTCAATGTTAGAGAAGAGGAATTTATTCTAATGCCATTTTCAATACTAATAACAACAATAATTCTTATTACTTTCTTGTTACAACAATTAAGTTCTCGAAATAAAGATCCTATCAAGAGGTGCCTGCATTATATAATTTATGAGTTATATAGATAAAAAAATATATAAATATTACATATATAATATTGCTGAGGTTACATATAAGAGCCCAGTTATTGTTTTACACAAAAAGTATGTAAAAAGTTAAATAAAAAAATGTTAAATAAGTTAAAAGTAAAATTTAAGAAATAATTATGTAGCCTATCATATGATTTTTTTTTATAAACTTTACAATTCTACAAATTAATAATAATAATAATAATAATAATAACAATACAAGATTTGGATTAATAATGTGTTCGTCGATTATTTGAAAGAATGTAATTTAACTAGGAAGAAATAATAATGTTAAAAGCTTAAAAGAAAAGTGAACTAATGGAGGAATAAGTTATTTTGCGTATTTAATAATGACCAAAAATAATAGCAAATGATTTTGCTTCATTTTTCTGTGATAATCATTTTTTTCTAAAATTTATACCAGAAATAATTGTGAAACGATTTCTGAACTTCCTTAAATACAATATTCATATTAAATTTATCAAATATTAATGATACATTTCTTAAAAAAAGCTGATAAGCATTAAGAATCCCGTTTACAGTATATACGTGCTTTAGTTTTTAATACATTTCAAAAAATATCCGTTTCAAAAATCGGCTCTTGATTTATTTGAAAATCATCTTTTGGAGACAATTACCTACTCTGGAGATTGAGTTGGTAAGAACCCTCAAGGTTTTCGGAAACATTATTAGTAGAAAGAAGGCGAATTATTTCAAATAACTTAAAATCCTAAGTTTCGACTTTCGTTTCGTTATCCTCAACGGTAAGCGATTAATAGACAACTTTTATTTCAGAATTTTAAAAAAATGCGGAAATTGGTTATGAGAGATTATGAGTCCGAAGATTATTCCTGTTTAAGATACATACATGTTCCCTAGAAGTTAAATAGCAGTGCATAATAAATTATAATTATGAATTATGAATTGTGGGAAAGTTAAATTATTATTGTTTTTTGTTTTTTTGCAGCATAATAATCCACAGAATACAAAAGAATAAAGGTGTTTCAAGTGCTGATATACATTGTTAAAGTGAAAAGGCAATGCATTGTCATATAACAAAGATATAACTCAGTGAATGCAAAGTGAATACAAGATAATGAACTATACTTAGACGCTATGCAGTTTCGAAAGAAACGATAACAAGGAGAGCAGAAGTACTCGGAGAGAGAGATCGTAATGCCAAAGTAAATCGAAGGATCTCTTAGATTTAACTGAATAATGTGCCATCAGTCAAACAACATGAAGTTTCATCTGCAAACTATTGGTTTTAAGTAGACTATTTATTTGCCAATACATGACTCCTGTTGATAAAAGTGAATCGAGAATCTTCAAGATGGAAACTGCGTATTCCATATTGAGAAGGAATTCTTAGTGAGTGATATCTTGGATAAAGATTAAGTCCTTTCCATTGTATGATTCATCGAACATTTGCAATATAAAGATAAACTTTCATTTAATTTACCAGAACTTCTTAGAATTCTACGAAAGTTACTTAAACAAGAAATCAACAATTTTCTCTGATGATAAGAAGATTGTAAATAGTTACATGATTAAGAAGAAATTAATGTACAGACGATTTTATGATTTAAATATAAAGTACAGAAGAGAATATACACTAAAAACTCGTTTATCCTAATCGCGTTTACCCGAAACTACTTTTAGCATATTTTAGAGATACACAAAAACATTTTTCCGTCGCTATAATCAGTATTTAATAGCGTACACAAGCGATTATGTAACTGCAACTATAAATCTATTAATGACTTTGAGATCGGGCAGCCAGCAAAGAGCAGCAAAGCTTAGACAAAAAACTACGATTTATTACTTTAACAAACAATACTGCTCCAATACTGTAGGGCCTTTAATTTATGGTGCAATATCGTGTAATTCATTGTGTTATATTCACTGTAATTTTTTGAATGTCAGTACATATTTAATATAGTATATTATGGATTATCCGAAATTTTCGTTTATCCGAAACGGCCGAGATCCCATTAAATTCGGATAAACGAATTTTTAGTGTATTTCTATTATTCCTTTTTTCAGGCTTCTGAAAGACGCCTTATATCCCCAGTTTATCTGTCCGTGAACACATATCTCACAATGCTTCGCAACGGCTTCTATTAGCTCAGTTGTAGGTGGCCTGTTAGCTCAGTTGGTTAGAGCGTCATGCTAATAACGCGAAGGTCGTGGGTTCGATCCCTTCATCAACTTAAATCATTGTTAGGAATTCAGTGTATTAACAAGGTTTGAGTTAAGAATGACGATTATTCCGTATGAATAGGGGTGGGTAAGATAGCATGGGGTCGCAAACAGACTCGCGCGAGTATTTTCTAGACCACCCCGGCGCAGTCTATTCTAAAGTAAAGGTGACTCAGAAGCCATTGCGAAGCACTAATCACTAATCCCTATCTTGTTTCAATTCCAGCCGTCTTTATAGTTAGTTTCCTATAACTTCATATCTCCAAATAAATATCTAGCCAAATATAAGTAAATTAGGTAACAACATCCATAATTATAACTGCTGAGGAGTTGCTATTTTGAATCTGACAAAAATTCTCAAGAAATCTAGAGAATTTTTTTTCGAATATCGAAATTCTCGAATTCTTACAAAACAAATCTCGAGAATTCTTGAGCACAGTTTCTACTTTCAAACGAACGTATGGAAGGACTTGACGATCGGTACAGGTATCTTTGGGCGCGATGAAGTGAACAAGACTAGAAAACTAAATTCCTCAGTTGCTAAGTTACCCTAGTGTAAAGTAGAAAACATGTTAATAAGTAATTCAAGACATAACACGTAGCTTGATCGTAATTTGCAAAACCAAGAAATATCCTTTGATTGCTCCTCAATTGTTTGTAGTATCACAGTCAGATTTATCTGTCCTGCTGAATAGTAGAGGACGATGATGAATGAAGATGAAAGAATGGAGACAGGAGAAAGTAAGAATATCTGCTTTCAGATAAACCAGCTTGTCTCTAAGTTTCACAATGCCAACACGATTAATTATTATTGCTTAGTAGATGATTATCGATCACTACTTTTAACTGAAACTTTATTCGATAATTCTACATATTATCTGACTACAAGACAAAAGTAGTCTCTCTCTACTCAAGCGCCGTTCTATCAAGAATTTCTTTCATTATTTATATCGTCATTCCTTGAATTTTTCTTTTCTTTATTCATCATGTTTGTTATTAGCTGTGAGAGAATAGCTGTAACAACATATAATGTAGAGAAAAAAAGATAGAAAACATCAAATGCGTGAAATAATCTATACTACTACAATCTTTTATTTCTCTGTCTATCTGTCTGTCCGGCGCAATTTTCTGTGCGAATGGAAAATAGAAATAATTTTTACAATGAAATTTCCGCGACGGGAATTGAACCTGCAACTTTCTGATCCTAGGTCGGATGTCTTATCCATTAGGCCATAGGGACTACAACTCTTTTCATTTTGTTTTTTGACTTATATCTCCGCAATTGTTGTGTTGTTGTTGTGCCCCAATGTTAGTGCAACAATGGAAAACGGTTTTTCATTTTTTATTGTCACGAGGAAGTCGACAAATTCAAAATGAGCATTATTGAACTTCAAAATGTTGCGTTAACTGCTTTCTTTGGAATCGAGTTTTGTTAGATTATCTTAAATTTTATTTTCTTCTTATTATTACTTTTAATAATAGAATTGTACCTTATTAATATATTTTTGTAAAAACAACTAAACTTATTGATTCACGTGTTTTTGAAATTTGTTTAAGCTTCCAACTATTTTGTTTTGTTGTACTTATTCCAATTTTATTATGCTTGAAAAAGAGATGGCTTGAAAAGAGTCTTCAAAACTTCAAAATGTTGCTTTAACCCCTTTCATTGGAATCAATTATTCTTGGATTATCTCATATAAACCATCGTTTTATCATCGATAATCAATTAGTATTGAAATGGACAACGAGAGAAAGGATGAGATCTTTTCAAAGAACTGCTAATAATGTCGTAATCTCGGCCATTCTTGACTACAGGTAAAATTTGTCTGAAGTCTCCGCCAAAGAGGAAAATTTGTCTAGACTTCTCACAAGTCATCAGAATTTGGTTATCTTCACTCGAAAGAATAGTCACAATCAATTCGTCGCCAGGAGTATCGTATATAAGCTATGATCTTCATTTAACATCTATATCAACCAACGTCCATCTAAATAAATCTCTTCTTCAAATATCTATATCAAACAATCTGTACACGGGAGATGGCCTAATATTAAATAAAATATTTAATTGACGTATTTGATTTTAAATATGAAGCATCTTCGGCACCTCCGATTACTAGCCTAGTAAGATCGGAGGGAAATCCGACGTTCGTACGTCTTATCTTACTGAGGAGAGTAAATCAAGGAAAATAAGAATTTCCTGATCAGCCTACAGCTTTAACACTTCGTCTATCTAAACAGGGCAGTTTTAAATTTTGCAAAATGAAATGACTGTGTAGTGATTCGTAAAACAGAAAGAAAAGATCCCAACTTCCGATAATTTTGAAGCTCTCTTGGATATTTGATTTTTAATAAATATAATAAGAAAAAGCATCAAAATAAAGATATACGGAAATTCAAATAATATAATTTTTTAATTCTGTAATTTTTAAAAGTGTCTATTAAATAAATAAATAAATAAATTTCCGAACACAATGTTTAAAAACGGATGAAGAAACCTTAAAAAGCCAATCATAGACCATATAATCTTGTAATGCCAAAAACGTAAATATCCTCGTACGATTCTGATTACCTTCACAAGTCAAGATCTAGTCACTGTTTTTTGTTTTCCTCTGCTGAAAGATTAAAGAAATTGTTTGGTTCTTATTTTTGTTGTAATGGAATAATTATATGGCAGTGTTGATAATGAGTCATCCTGTAAGGGTTGCGTTTATTTTTTGTTTAATCATTTCTCGTGAAAACCTTCATTGTTCATTTCGTTCATCGATTAACAAAACTATTTTGGCGCCAGAATGAAAATGCTGAAATCCTGGTTTAGAAGTCGGGGGATTATTGGGTCCGGTGGAACGGAAACCGTCGCTGCTCACCAGGTGGCGCAATACGTGAGAAACCTTGTCTCGGAGGCTGGTGGAGATTAGTCTCTATTTGCCCTACCCGAGGGGCCGTGAATGGATCTGTGTTTGCTCAAGTGATTAATTATTTTCCAATCGATCGTCACAAGGTGGCAGCAGCAGACACTGACAACATGGTGGCAATTACACGGATTGACAGAATGACACGCACTACACTCCCACGATTAACTCATCATTAACCTTTTCGCCAAAAAAGAAGAAATGGCTTTATTAAGAAGAAGGGACGCCATTCACGAAGATCTAATTGTCCATTTCGTAATTTCGAAAGGGTTAAAAAGGATAGGAAGTCCACATCAATGACGCTTCTACTCTATTGTAAAGATTAATTTTCTTTTTTCTTTTTAGGGTAACTAGAAATTTATTGTTAGAGTAAATGGACCAAAGCTCTCATTAACAATCCTTTCAACTTCGACTATGCTAACTTTAGAAGCCATTTTTCTTTTTTTAATTAGTCCTTTGTTTTTCTTTTTTTTTTAATAATTAAGAAGCAAAATTTTCTTTTAATCTTTCGTAAGATCTTCTGGTTTTCTACAATTTTTGAAGCTTTCGTAAGATTACGTTAATACATTCAATTAACAGAGATTAACTTGAGGTAGCACCGAAACCTTGATTGAGTTGATCCTCTTTCACAAAAAAATGAGAACCTCTTTCTCCTAATATCATCTGATGATGAATTATTGAAGTGATTATAAGCGTGGTTTTGTCCACATCATTAATTACTGTTGGAATAAAACTAGTTTTCTTTCAATTAGAGGAAACTAACTGTAAATTCAAAATTCAGCATCCCTTTGTATGTTTTCCCTTAATTCTCAAACAGTACGAGTACTGGACATACGCATATTGTTATGTGGTAAAAAATAATGTGAGCAGAGATAGATTAACAAGTAATAAATGTAACTTCTTTATTCATAAATATGCTCAGATATGATCAGATTGTCTGGGAATCCGAGACAGCCAAACCCAATCTCATCTCAGTCCTCCGGTTCTGGGGGACCGATCATGTAAGATCTAGAAACCGTCGATGCCCGATAATCTCTTGACTTTAATCGTAATCCCTTGATCTTTGCATCAACATCCTAAAATTATTTCTATATTATCGGGATAACAATTGATGTATTTTTTCGAAGCTCTCCCCATCAAAAACCCAACAAAACAAACTGTGTTTGGGATGGAAAAAGTTTCTTTTCAAAACTAAAGACAAAAAAAAAAAAAAAAAAAAAAACAAGAACAAAATGTCGAATACAAAACCTTGGACAGCCTTACCTCAAAAGGTATTTGACCACAAAAACTTAAATAATAATAAAAAATAAAGAGCCCTTTAAAGGCTAAAAGGAAAAAATCAAATCATAATAATAAGCAGGAGATCTACTGTATTAAATTCTGAACGTTCTAAGATAAGTAGTTTTTGTTTTCTTTTTGTTCTAACATTTTACTATCCTACCATGCATTTTACAAGATGCTACTTGACCTCTCTAGGAAAGTTAGATGTGTGATTAGACCAGATCAGTAAAATTAATAGGAAGTCTGTGTTGTATGTTCCAACCTAAAAACTTCTGACCCACTGCAGGACTCATCTTGAAACCTCGATGCATGTACGTGTTTATTAAGGAAATATTTATAAAAATGAGGAAAAAATGTCCATAATAAAAGCAACTGAAAACAAACATTAAATTTCTACCTTCGCATAACAACACATCGTATAATCGAGTTTGTAATCCATTTTAAATTCGCGCGTGCCTTGATTCCTCTAAAACTAAATAGATTTATGCGATTTTTAATTATATCAACAAATTCAAATAACTTCTGGCCAATAAAAAATTTGAAGAAGCCATTGTTGAGGAGTTAGCGTTATTGAAATTTACAAATATGGAAATTTTCTCTTTATATAACTTAGTTTTCACGAAAAACAAAAATAAAAAAAAAGTTTTAAACTACAGCTACAATGTTTGATCGAAGCTGCAACATATTTTGGGAACTACACTTACTATGCTAATATAATAATATAAAAAAAGTTAAACAAAAAATTAGTTTAATTCTTTAAATTAGCGATCGTGCTTATCTTGGCTGCACGGCCAGCAGTTCATCCGTTGTGTATGTGAAGAGATGACATCATTTTTATTCCAAATTGCGACTCAATTGATGCGTTTCCTATTCAAATTTAAACGGAAGAAATCATATTCAAGCGATGCAAAGCCCAAAGACTGAACCAGGTAATAAATTAAAAGCTCAAGCCGAAATCCTCATCATTGGATGGAGACGCACGGCTCTTACATGGAAAAGAGCTGCAGCTCGAGCACCTTTTTTTTGTCTACTGACGTCTCAATCCGTCTTCCTTTCAAACAATGAGGCAGCTTAAGCGACACTCGCAATTCAATTCCAACCCAACACTAATAGTTTTTCCGTTTCTTGATAAAGAATACACTTCTGTCCTCCGCATTGGAACTGTACGAAAAAAGTCCAACAATGATGTATGGTTTCAGATAAGTGGACATTCTTATATGATTTAGCTTGTTTAAAAAAAAAGGTTCTGTAATCAAACTTAATAATTAAAAATATCAAATCATATTATTACTACAATTTGTTTTCTGCAACCAAATCTGTTATGAACAGAAGCCCATTGTAATAAAATTGTTATTAAACCATTAAAGAAGAAATGTAACAAAATTACACTGTAAGAAGTTATTGACTGTTAAAAAAAACGGTAGTTAACCCTCAATTATGGCTGCCAACTTTTTACCGTTGAAACTACGGTGACCGTAAAATTTTGTAGGTAGATTACTGTAATTTGTACAGCGACAGTTGTACAATTACAAGCTATTTTCAAAAAATTTTTACCAGACGATTGTAGGCTATCCAAGATGAAAGTTTTGCCGAAAATCCATAAACCTAGAAATGAAAATAATCTTTTCAGGCCGACAATTAATTGCCGCAACTCCGTAATTTTCAATGTCTCCCAATTTGTAGCAAACGAATTACAACAAACGAAAAACCGTGGGGTTTGTTAATGATAGTAATGATTTTTGTGAAGGAATGAGAAAGATTTGAATTGATGATTATTCGGTAATGTTTTCTGTAGATGCCACTGATTTATTTACATTTGTTAAATTTGAGCTGATAGACAAAGCCTTGAATAAACAACTCATTGATTCTCAAAAGCATGGGGGTGGAATTAATATTAGCTTTAATAAGTTTTCTTTTTTTCCAATCAGTATTTTATGGCCAATGGGCAAGAAGTTCAACAAAACAAAGGGATGTTCATGGGCTCCCATCATCAGCTGAGGCTGCCCTGCAAGTTCTTGGAAATTTCCTTTCTTTGAATGTTTTCGCAATTCTGAATATTTTTATAAAAGATATGTTGATGATATTTTCGTTATATCAGGAAACAGATCGGAGAATATCATCTTAAAACAATTTAATTCATTAGACGACAAAGTTTACATTAGGTACAAAGTAGTAGGACACTTTCATTCTTGGATGATTTGGTGCCTATCAGAGAAATATTATAGTTTTAGAATCTGTTAGTAAGCCCAACGCAAACAATAAAATAATGCCCTTTACGTCAGCAGCACCCAATCATGTTACAAGAAATCTAATAAACATGAATATTAAGAAGGGATTGTTGATATGCTCCACCGAATCAATTTTCATTGGAAATTTAGAAACAAATTAAAAATAAATGTATCAACAATGAATACCGCGAAATATTCGTCGTTAGTTCGATAAAACAAAGTTTAAGTAACATTTAAGCTGTAATCTATATTACTAAATCGTTTATTTCTCTGTCTGTCCGCCTCAATTTCCTGATCGAATGGAAAATAGAAATAATTTTTACAGTGAAACGTCCGCGACAGGAATCGATTTCTATTAAATAGAATACTGAAAAATCACTATTTGTAACTTAAAAACCAATACTATTTGTATCTCAGAAACCACTGAAAAGTATATCTTTATTACTAAAAGTGCAATTATCTGTCTGGTGCAATTGTTGTAATTTGTGAAAATAGAAATAATTTCTACAAATTCACTACGGTAATTGAACATGCAACCTTCTGCTCCGAAGTTAGACGTCTTAGCCATTAGACCACGAGGACTACATTCTAATATCCATAAAAAATAAAAATGTATCATATAATCGATTGCATAAGATTTTCCGGAATATGGATATCAGAGTATTTTATGTTCTGAACAGAAAATTATCCTACCCTATCCATAAACTTAGTTTTAAATCAACAGAAATAGAAATGTGTAAAAACGGACGCATTTATTTTAATTCCTTGTATAAAAACGGTTGTTTCTATACGAAAAAGCATGTAAGTGGCCATCAGAGCTACATCAGAACCGGGAATGTGGAGGACTCAGGAACTGCACATCATATATACAACACCGGCCATATCAATGATTTTGATACTTTTTAGTATTAGGGAGCAGCGATAAAAGGAAGTAAGGGAAACTATAGAGTCTTATTTCATAGTTACATTGGGCTCTTATAATACGACAACTCCAAATAATAATATTTATGCTTATATTGATAATTGTAAATTTCAGGAACAATTAGAAAGTAAAAGGAAAATAATTGAAGAAGGGATCTTAAAACGGAATGTTGAAGGGAGGATGGCGAAATCGTGAAAGATGGAAGTTTGGGAAGAAAATTAAAATGGCAATTTGAGACAAACCGGACGACATTACAGAGGCATTGATAAATTAAAATAAAGCTCATTCATCTGCTTACTTTCACTTTGTAAAAATTTTGTGTTAGTAAAGTGAAAGTAAGCAGATGCATGAGCTTTGTTTTAATTTATCAAGAACTATGAACTGTGCATGTAAAATTATTTTAATAATTACAGAGGTATCTTTACAGAAAAATTCAACACAGGGCAGGACGTTAACATGTTTGGCTGTTTCCACGGATGCAAATGACGAGTCTGTCGGAAACCTCATGGATTGAATCAATCATAAAATGAATTTTTAATTAAAATTGTATTCTTGCTTGAATTAGTTGAAATCATATTGTTGGTTGATATTTGAATTAAAAATGTATAAAGAAATGAACCTTTGTAAAGAAATTGTGTAGAAAAAGGGCATCCTCACAGGAGCCCGAAAGACTCCAATTTGATCAACATTTTTATAAATACGTTTTAACTTAATCATGGTGTGTTGTTTTTAATCTTTTGATTACACAAAATTCTAAGAAATTATTTGTAGCCTTCGTTTAGTCCGACTATTCACATATTCAAATCTTAAATCTTCCCGAGCTATTTAGAAATAAATATTATGCTCAGGACTGCGAAAATAATCTGAATCTTCCAGCCGTTTATCAGTGCGTTTAGCCCTCGCTTGTAGATATTTTATAATTCTTTAAGAAGACATTGTAATACAAGAAAAGTCTGGAACCAATGGTAAAAATATGTTTTCTTTGCCAATGGCTAGGCACCACAAGCACCTGATCGCAATCCGCTAAATTTGTATTTTGGGGATTCTCAAGGGCGTAGGTTTATACTAAAAAAAATCCGAGATCTCCCCTGTCATCTTAGAGGACGGAATTACCAAGGCTTGTGCTGCCATCGATTTCAATTATCAGCACATTGAAAAGAATCCAAACAAATATGATATGGTGCAGCACCTATCATAACTGAGAGTAAGAATGTGTAGTTTCCTTTGATTGCAGACTTTTCGGATACCCCGTACATCCGTAAATTACAGGAATTTCATTGCCACTTTCTCATCAACCTTTTGGGGTTATTTTTTTCTGATATTTCATTTATAATGATTCCTTAAGAAAAGGGAGAGTTGCGAAAAAGTTATTTTACAAACAAAATAATCCAATAAAAAAACGAGTAAATTTACAACATTATCCTTTTTAGAACATTAATTTTTTAACGTAATGACCTGAAGAATATCAAAACATATCACAACATTTGCGTGATAGTACAAGTACAACAGGAGCTAAATGAAGAACACAGTCAGGTTTTTGCGGCGAAATTTCAGCCTTCCTGGAACATTTAACTCAGTAAGTCTATCTTTTTGTAAGACAGTGGTCTTAATCATGCAATGTGCAGATGCATTGCCCTAAATAACTTGTATTGCAAATTGTATGTAACTTAGCCTATATTCTAGTCCATCTAGTTCTATTTCAAAAGTTGATGTTTTGAAATAGACTACATTTCAAATTAGAGTGAGCTACAGACTTACGCTCGGAGATACGACCGTGGATCACGTAAGGGAATAAATAAAATTTTCGACCATACTTTTGAACAATATGCAAGCGAGAGTGAAGTAAAAAGGTTTCTATTTAGCAAGAATATATCATGCGCAGTGGCAACAGCGGATTCAGCGGATTCAGCAGCAACTTTTCGGCAGTCGGAAATCACCACGTGTCTTCATCAGTTCCTCTGTTGGTTTTGTGTTTGAGAAATAGGTTATTTGTGTATTTATCGTTAAATATTTCGCGATATTTTGTGCTACGTGGCCCCTACACGCCCAATCAAAAAACCTAGTGATCAATCACAGAAAAAGAGGTGAGCAATTGATCTTTAAACGAAGTTAAAGAGTTGTAAAGTTATAAAGCAACAAGGAGCTGATAAGCCCATCAATGTGATCACACATGACTTCAGATGGTCTCATTCTATAGTGATGATCATTTTGAAAAATAAGGATAAAATCGTAGAGGATCTGCTTCCATTAAATCGACGATAGTGACGAAGCAATGATGAGGTCCTTTTCTAATCGAAAGCTACAAAGTTCAGCAAAGTTAATATCTGGTGAATATTATGGTCTTTTCTTCTCTCTTTCATCGTGATCCTACTATTATTCTTGATTTTTATCAATAAATAATTGTTAACAATCCAATATCACTTAAATATACAGTGTTTGGGACAGTCGGTTTAAATCCTTAACCACTGTAATTGTTGATTTAATGTATCGACTTACGTTCTGCCGGATGGAACGGAACCCCGACCTAAGTCGAGGGATGACTGTATTCAGCAAAAAAAAAAAAAATCACAATTCTTTTATTTCAGCTGTTGTGGTTGGTTAAGGATCAATCTACACGAGCGTTGCTCACACTCTTACAGAACCAAGCGAAATTCCATGTGTTTCAATGTAAAGATGCGATCTACGCGAGCGTTGACTGAGCGCACTATCACGTTTCCATCTAAGTCTATGTAATTTAATTGCTTCAGTGACGTAGTTACGTCTTCAGGGTCACAAATATTGATTCTCGTAAGGGCTTCCGTTGATCTTGAAGTGAACGTAGCTGTCCGTCCGTCGATACGTAGTCAGTCAACCGTTTATATGCGAGAACGTAAACCAATCAGAGAGTAGCGATATATTCCTGAAGGATTTTCAAAATGGATGCCAAGTTCGCCGAATCCATAAGATTGAACTAATCAAGTTTAAATACCGGTACTTGATCAAGCATTATCTGCATAAATAGACGAACATAAGAATGGATCGGTTCAAGAAGTGGAATTTTAGATTATACGTTGAACCTGAATTTTTATAACTTTTGTAATCGTATGCTTCAATCTTTTCGCAAAGTCGTGTCGGCAGAATGATTTATAGAATCAACTGTTCGGATTTAATGCATTTTCTTTTCTTTTTTTTCTTTTTTTTTTTTTTAAAGAAGTTTGTTGAAAAAATTAAAAACAGCTTTTAGACAACCTTGGAATAACGTAAACCCATGTAAAAAAAATCAAATTAATCTTTTCCTGAATAGAAACTTATAACTTATCTTGTTAAGCATTGATTCACTTTCAAATTTCTTTGATTATTGTAGATTATTCTTTATAGATTAGTTGATATCAATTAAGGAAAAAAATACTAATACTTCAAGTTACTTCAATCAATAGCATAATTTATTGTAAATTCTTCTTCCCACTATAAATCCTTTCTATAAATGACATATACATATATTTTTATTATTATGGGTACTTTTAGTTTAATTTTAGGCTGAAATTTGAAAAACTAAATTATTATTATTATTATTATTATTAGTGAATTATCCTTGGGTTAAATGTGAATGTATGAATCTAATCTGCTATTATTCCCAAAATGATATGTCATGTGTAAAAAAAAATAAATTAGCCTACTAGATTTCTATAATTAACAGTGGCTGATACCAAGTTATTTACAAGATGACATCTCAGAACAGGAATCAATTATTTCCAGGCAAAAAGATTAAGATCAAATGATTTTTCAGAATTCATTAACAAATCAAATCATATTAATTGAACTTCTTGAATAATTCCTATTTGTTAAACCAACTATTGTCCTCCAAATGAGAGATGGCCGCCCTGTTTTTGTGAGATCTGCGCATGTATGATCGATTAGTCTGGTCAGGCACTTCCGTCTGATTTTATGACAGGACGCCGCCATTACGGTAAATCGCTTGTTACTTTGCAAAAGAGCATTGTATTTATAAATAATATATATTTATTTATTTATATAAATACTTATTGTTAGCAACTGGTATTGAAATAACGCTAAATAGTCGAGAGAAGTTTTAATTTGGCGTTATCAACATGTCTTTCTCAGTGAAAACAGACGCCATCGTCATTGTGACAGGAAAGCATAATTGATCAGCTACCGGAAGGGCTGAGCAGTTCAAACTTCCGCCGGCCATCTCTCATTTGGAGGTCAGTAAACTTCATTGAACGATATTTCTATTGAAAGCTAGTAAGCGTTAACAAGAATATGGCGCCTCCAAAAATTAAAATAATAAAACAATAAAAACATATTAAAAATAAAACAGGAAAATTCATGTCCCGTCTCTGCCAGCCTCAACTGAGTTTCTTTAGGCATAAAAAACATAAGCCTAAAACTTTGTAGGCCTAATCAATAGTGGTTGAGGCACATTTGGAGGTTGTTTCCGCTTGATGACCTCTGTATTGAGACCTCGCTTTTTATAGATTACGACTCTCAGCTGATGATCGCCAATACATTGTGAAATCAGACGGAAGTGCCTGACCAGACTAATCGATCGTACATGCGCAGATCTCACAAAAAACAGGGCGGCCATCTCTCATTTGGAGGACAATAGTTGGTTTAACAAATAGGAATTATTCAAGAAGTTCAATTAATATGATTTGATTTCTTAATGAATTCTGAAAAATCATTTGATCTTAATCTTTTTGCCTGGAAATAATTGATTCCTGTTGTAAAAGCAAATTTTAATTTTTCATTATTTGTAAAAAAAGAAAAAAAAAAACAACTCTTATTTCTTTTTTTATTTTATTTAAATATAATCTTATTTGCTTATTTATAAGGAATTTAATAAGCTTAACTGAGACGTACATTAGAATAATATTTTTTTTTATTGCAATAATAATAACAACAAAAGTATTAATAAAATTCTTGAAAGATTCTGATAAACGTCAACAAAATGTTTCCTATCGAACTCGGTAAGACTGAAACAACCTCTCTGTGGCACTGGAAATAGTATAAACTAAGATCATTGCATTGCTGCAAATTAAAATTTTCCAGTTTTTTTTTTTTTTTTTTTTATTGTGTTTTGAGAAAGCCGTATCAAAACAATAGTCATATGAAGAGCAATTGATAGTTTTGATTCTCTTTGTAAATCCACTCTTGAAACCTTGTTGCAATCTACACAACTGCGCTAAATCTTATTTTCCCGGGCGAAGTTTGATTGCTGGGACAGTAAAGTGGAAGCCCGTCGTTAAATGTCCACGAGAGCGGAATATCTGTTGTTGTAATGTTTAGTATTCTTTTGTAACACACTGTTTAATTCGTGCTTCTCTGCACAGGAGAAATGTGTCTGCAGGTATGGCTTCTGTTAGCGGTCAGGTGTCTCCCACCTGGGTTAATTAGCTGCTTCGGCGGGAGGTAAAGAGACACCAGAGGAGCAGAGGTGGGGGTAGATCTCATCACTCGCACAGTGGGAGAGGAAGCATCTAATCCAAGTCGGGACATCCACCACCACCGACACTAATTAATAAAATTATAACAGAAAAATAGGGAGACGCTAAGTCTGCCAGTGAATTAGCATTGTTTAAAAGATCAAAAGCAAGGCAGCCATGTTTTTTTTTTGTCTGTTGGTGTTTCGCAGAATATGATGAATGCGCTGTAGTTTTAGGCCTACGTATAATTAAAAGTATTACAATACTAAAAGAAGGAAACTTTAGCTTCCACCGTAATTTGTTAAGTAAAAGTGTTAAAAAAACAACAACAACACAAGAGGGGAATTGTTACAGTGACCATTTCCTTAACTCATTACTCAAAAATGATGATTCAACATTTCAGACAATAGAAAAGAAAAGCGGGCGGTGTCTTTGATCTTCACTTGGGTTTGTTCGAGTCATCCACGTTGAACAAAGAGAAATAACACA
>JAFIDM010038222.1:0-23432 GCA_023159025.1 Thereuonema tuberculata | reverse complement strand
AGTAGGGGTTTATCCAGAAGTGTCGAGTTAGTTGGCTTCCCGTTAATTCTATGATTATGTTACAATTTCTTACCAGCACAAACTTTATTCAAAATTAGTACGCCTATTAAGCGACTTGAATATTCGAGTTGCAGCTTCAGCCACTAACCACATCAGTTCATTTCTACAAAGAAAATAAGAGCAGGTCTCTTAATCATTACATCAAGCCAACGTCGTCTATGCCATACTATGCATTACTTATCCTTCCTGATATATTGGCGACACCGGTCAAACGCTCCACCACTGCATGTCTTAACATGATAGAGCTACCGAAAAAGAGACCTTTCGTACACTACTAAGCACGTCCTCATGACAGGACATCAGCCAAATACTTCCATTCCCATATTTTTAGAAGATGCAAAGAATCAGTGCATATCTCAACTAATATAATGACAATATTTCTATTTTAGTCATCACCAAATAGTGTCTTGAGAAACAATGCAAAGAAAAAAAAAGACAACAACCTAAGAAGTGAAAAAAGAATAAGATGAAGGATAAGAAGAAATTAATAAAATTATTTTTGGTTTTCTTCCTCAAATTTTACTTTATTTCCTTCCTTTTTCGAATATGGCCAACTAGAGACCACTAAACTAGTTCAAGGTGACAACGTCAGGACAAAGCTACTGAAATTCTAGAAAGTGGGACGAGATTCACTTCTCGTCCAGGATAACCCTGAGATAATAAGAAATTATACTTTATTTATTTTTCTTTCCTTTAATTTGGTTTTGATTTTATTATTTTATTTTTAATATAATTTTTTTCGGTAATTTTTTGTGTTTTCTTTTTTTTTTCTTCCTTTTTAGATCTTGCCTTGAAGTTACTCTGGGTCCTGTTTAGGGTTCAAGTAGATCCTTGCAAGTAGATCGAGTTATCCTTACAAGTAGATCGAGTCCAGAAGCGATGGAACGATCTAGATGTGCACCTACTATTACACGCAGTCACCACCTTTATCGAATGGATTTATCTTCATTTTCCGCCAATGAAATTTGTTGAATCTAATTTGAATATGTGGTTTCTTCAGCTTTGTAAATAAAAAAGTCAATGTATTTCAAGTTTAATTGTTTAGCCCGAAGACATCCTCGTACGCCGCTGAAACATGTTGTAATTTTAGCCTTTTTAAATATATTTTAATTGTCTTAGAATGTTTGTAACCATTCTTATTAATATAATTTTAGTAACTCACATATTTTAGTTAAACAGTTAGTTTTTCTTTTCTTATCAACCTGTCGTCTGTTTTTAGAATGCTTTTTGCCAACGAATGATTTATTAATAGTTAATAAATAATTTTCGGTCAGCATAAATTCTATTTTGATGATTTATGGTGGTGACAGCACTTTGATAACGGGTTGCTTAGCTTGCCTTCTCCAGTGCGTCTGAGAACGATTGACGGATTTTGCAATCGAAAAATATTACGCTTTGCATTTTCAATTTTTTTATTTTAATGTCTATGTGCGTTTTTCATTGTAATAATTTTACTCGTAATTTTGCACAACTCAAAACTGTTTACTGGAAAAATGTTAATAACCGGCAGAGTGATATTATTCAACCAAACAAACATTGATATCTCTTTATCAGTATGACTTCAGAGGAGAAGAATGTGGTTAGAAAGCAATTGTTATTTTATTCTGGTATATAGAAACTGGCTGAAAGGAAAAGAAATATACAATAATCGTGTAAGTTGATATCCAATGGACGTTTGATGATATTTAGATAAGAAGCATTATAAATAAATGAAATACTGTCAATTATCCTTCATATCTAAGTAATCAAGCTATTTAATTAAAAAATCTTAAATTTGGAAGATAAAATTTTTTTTTTGTAGCTAACAACAATCAGGGAGATATTTGTTCACGCGTTCTATGAAATGTATCTATTGAAACAGGTTACAGGACATGCCAAAAAATTTATTGCTTTTACAGATGACTCACAAGGAGACGAGACACCCTGTGTCTTTAAAATGTGAGGGCCTCTTTTGTAGGATGAAAGTACACATGAAGTACTTCAAAAATATATTAAGGATTTGGGGCCAGCGCCCCGTAGATTTCGAGATATTCGACGTTATTTTCATCGATTTTTAAGTATTATTAGCTCACTGCTATCATAAAAAAACAAGTGTTACCGTGAACTAATGGCATGTTCCTGGCCTGAAAATCCATGGATCCCCGGTTCGATCCCCACTGCAGGGTGAGATGTAATTTTTATTATTTTTTTTTTTTGCCTTTTTTCTTTACAATTACTTTTTTTCCGTAAAAATTATGAATATTAGACAAAAAACCTTTTTACGATTAGAAGTAAATAAATAATATTCTCGTTAACCTTAGTTTTTAGTTAATTAGATTCTTAATTAACCATTTTTTTTTTTACCATCTTGTGGTGAAACTCTTTTACTGTTTATATTTAAAATTATTTCAGTTATACCTTTTTTTTTAGGAAAAATGAAGTTTTTACGTAAGAGTTTTAAGTGTAATACTTAAGTAACAGAATTTGACGTTTTCTTTATTATAAAAAAAAAAACAAAGTTAGTATTCTTGTTAATTTGATTCCCTTAATATTTTTGTATCAGAAGCTTTACTTTGACATACTCTATCATCTGATAATATTCTCTTTTCTCAGCAGTTCTTTGCATATTTGCAAACTATCAGAAATTCCTTGTTTGGAAAAGCATAAATTGGACTGAACTTTTTCCATTTCATGTTTTTCAGTACAAAGAGAGGAAGAACCTGCTGAAGTCATTGCAGACTGACTCGCTAATGAACAATTGGTTAGGAGTATTTTCTGAAATTTTCCCAGTAAACGCATTAGGGTCATTCCACAGAAAACGTACCTTTTTAAGTACAAGGCCCTTATTTACTTAAGAAATATTCAAAGTTCTTCTTTCAGTGGATATAAACAGCAATACGAACCAAAGAAGATATGAACATTGGTATTGTTTGTTCTTTCATTTACTTCTATTAAATTTTTAAACAACAGTAAACATATGTATACCTCCGTTACGTGTCACAAATGTTTTGTCAGAAGGGTGATTAATTATTGCATGAATTTAAGGAAATATTGAATAAGTGAGTCACATTGTATTTCTTACATTAACAGGTGAACTGCAGTTCGACATAAAAAAAAATGTGAAAATGTTAGCTTGAACATATGTTTTCAGTTTTGAAAGTTTGTCACAGACTTTCCCTGTATCCTCCGTTCTGAAGATATTTTAACAAATTCCCATTAGATGGCAATAGTATTCACAAAGAGTGGTTGAAGGAGGAAAAGATGCCATTTTGTTTTAGCTCTGTCTTGTGTTTGGAGAAAAATAGTGTGGTTTAACTACATTCTATTTAACAGTTTCTTGAGGATTGTCAAGACGGTGCTCATCTTTGTGTACCCTCCGTTCTCAACTTAGACAGGTAAATAACATTGAGAAAATACATAGAATTTGTTGAAATTATTTTTAAATACGATTCAATTAGATTTTAAAGGATGTTCACGAGCTAACCTCACAATAAGGATGACAAACTAGGGAAATTTTGCAAAGTGTATCCTCCGTAGATGTATCCTTCCTTACATTAACATTGAATGGAGGCTATTAATTTCGTAACAGAGGGTACAAAATCATTTATTTAAATACAATGAGTCTCAATAATTGATTTAGTATATGTACTATATTGTTTATTATCATTATCTCAATAATTAATTTAAAATATTTATGATATTGGAATATTTGTTTATTATTATCGGTAAATTTCTTTTCTGCTATTTTGCGATAAGTTAATGTTTAACCACTCAGTTTCAGAATAAATTGAAATTTTGCCTAAATTATGAGTTATGCTTTTACAATATGGTAGATTTCATTACTGTATCTTATACTCTGTTACAGTTGTGTATCCTCCGTTCAAATAAAAATTTTATTTTATTCCTTATTTCATGAAAAACGAAGAAACAATGTAACAATTCATTTTATAATTCATAGGAGGAATAATACTGCTTAGAAAATAAATTTCAGATTTGTTTGTCAATATTTTTTAATAAACATTTTTATCTCTTAAAAGGTACGTTTTCTGTGGAATGACCCATTACCCCTTTTAAGTAAATGTAGCTATCCTAATTGTTTAACTATTCAACTGTGCAATAAAAAATCCTTAAAATAAAATTCTGTTAATTACCGGGTACGTATTACATTTAAAAAACTTAATTTTTCCAAAAAAAAAATTACAAATGAAATAATTTAAAATACAAACAGTAAAAGAGTTTCACCACCATATTAAAAGAAAAAAAAAGTTTAGTTAATTAAGTAACTAATTAATTAAAAACAAAAGTTAGGGAGGATATTATAAAAGAAAAATAGAAAAAAAAGAAAGTAAAAACAGAAAAAAGAAAGAAATGAAATTACAAAAAAAATTATATCTCTCCCCGAAGTGGAGTCAAACCTGGGATATTTAGATTTACGGATCACACGATAATTCTTGCTTTCTCCTGAGAGCAGTGACCTCATAAGGCAACATTTGAAAATCGATGAAGATAACGGCATCAAAACATAAGTTGATATAATAATATATATATATATGTATATATATATATATATATATATATTCTATACTTTCTGAATTCTAAATTGCAAATGATTGAATGAAATCTTTGCTTCACGAAATTTGAAGACCACCAGCTTCAAGTTTTGTGTTTTGGATTTATATATATATTTGAAGTAATTCATATGCATTTTCATCTCACCAAAGTGCACTCTTATTTGAAAAATACAGGGTGGGCCGTCTCCTTGTTAGTGCTTATTTGCCAGGGTTCTTGTATTGAAATTCTGCAAAGGATGATAAATTCTATGTTAAGGCAACATCACAATAAGAAAGGTTAACTTAAATTTAATTTCAATTTTAATTTGACAAATAGTCCGGTAATGATGCTTAAAAAAAAATATGAATTGAAATACCCTTACATATTTTATGATTGCAAACAGACAGACTGAAAAATATCACGGAGTTATAAATGGATTCAACTCCGGATTATAATAAGCATTTTGAATTATAGTAGGAAAAACAAAGCAACTCAGTGACTCCTTGAAAAATGTACAACATGTATCTGAAATTTAAACAATGCTCAAAATAGAATAATTAGTGATTCCTTTATATTGGAATCTATTATTCGAAATTCCGTATCAGCGGGTGACAGGGCCGTAACTACCACCGGGGCAGCCGGGCAGGGCCCCGGGGCCCCCGAGCATAGGGGGCTCCCGAACGAAGAGGGATTTTTCTTTTTTTTTACCCAAAACTGGACTAAAAAAAATTGAATCAAACTCATTTTATTTCAAACATTCAAAATAAATTGATTTAAATACTTATTAAAGCCTTAAAACATTAAAAAATTTTACAAGGTATAACAGCATATTGCCTGTTTTGCCGACAATAACTTAATCTCGCTGTCTTTCAGAACGAATAAAAAGTTATGAAGGATACAGGACCCATGCTCGTGTTTGTGTTGTTTATGAACAGTGGCGCAAACATGAGGCAATTGATAGAAAGTTTGAGGAAGAAAGAAGCTTCTGACGGAAGGTAGTTGAAAGAATACTGAATGTGACCCTAACCCTTGCAACATGCAATTTCGCTTTTCAGTGAAGCGCTAGAACGTAGCAATAAGGGAAATTTCTTATCAATTATTGAACTGCGATCAAAGTATGATCCTGCGTTGCAAGAATTGATAATGCGTCCACATGGTGCAGTAAAATATCTTCGTCCGCAAATTCAAAATGAGCTGATTTACTTATTATCAACACAAGTTAAAGACAAAATCACACGTGAGCTTCAAAATGCTTCGGTTTTCTTTCACTCATTTTGGACACAACCCAAGATGTATCTAAGACTGACCAGTTAAGTGAAGTTTCTAGGTACGTGACAATAGAGAACGACGAAACAGGAAAACCTGTTGAGTTCATTAAAAATTTGTGAAGTTTTCTTCCCCTTTGTAGAGGTTGATAATCAGTCAGCACAAAGTCTTGTTGAAAAAATAATTAATTCACTGGAAGAGAAGGGTTTAGATCTGAGGAAATGGCAGGGTCAAGGATATAATGGAGCAGCCGTAATGAGTGGAGTATACCACTGTGAGCAATAACGTATACAAGAAAAAGCCCCCACATGCTTACTTTGTACATTGTGCGGCACATAACCTTAACCTTGTGCTGAAAGATACTGTTGAAGGAAACAGAGAGATTTGCCAATTTTTTGAAACATCCAAAGTGTACATTACTTTTTTGGTCATAGCATTGTTCGCTGAAAGGAGTTAAAAACAATGTACCAGAGTGGGTCTTCAAAAGTAACATTAAAAACCCTAAATCCAATTCACTGGGCTGGCAGATTTGACGCAGTAAGAGCCCTTAAACGTAGGTTCTGTGATGGTTTGAATTGTCTCAGCCGCCAACTTCTGACTAGCAAAAAAATAAAGGAAAGGGCTGAAGCAAAGCAACTAAAGAAAAAGCTGGAAACTTTCAACTTTAAAACTTCACATTGTATTACTAGAAGTAACACAGAGTCCCTTAATATCGTTTCAAAGTCTCTGCAATGTGAGACCGTAGATCCGTTATCTGCATATGAATTACTGGGAAATGCTCTTCTTAAAGTCACCGAGATGCGTGGAAGATTTGGAGAAATAGTTTCAGAGGCTTCAGAGATTTGTGGACATTGGGGAATATCTCAAGGGTTTCGCCAGAGTAGGATTAAAAAAGTGAAAAAAAAAAAACATTTTAATGAGTTATGTGAAAACGAGAGGTTAAGAGCCTGAATCCTGTTTTAGATTAACAGTGTTCTGCCCAATGATAGACACTTAACACACTCAACTGGATAATCGTTTTCAGGGTATGAAAGCTGTTCTTGACACTTATCAAGTAATTCAGATTGAATTTCTTGTCAACGCTAGTGAAAAAGAGGTACATGACAAAGCAGTTGATTTTGTTAGAAAGTTTCTGGATGATCTGTCTCCAACATTTCCATCTCAGATATGTTCAATTAAAACTTCATTTAAAAACAAACTTGAAAAAATGAGCAGCGTCAAGGAATTTGCAGGTCTGTTAATAATTGATCACAGCTTACTTTCACCAACTTATCTTGATGTGTGTGTACAGCATGTATTATGTACTTGACAGTTCCTGTGACCGTAGCTAAGGCCGAACAATCATTTTCAAAACTAAAGTGAATCAAAAATTACTTACGAAGCACTATGGGACAGAAAAGACTCAGCAATCTAGCTTTGCTTTCAATTGAAAAAGATAGAGCTCAACAAATTAACTTTGATAAAGTAATCAATGACTTTGCTTCTAAAAATGTTAGGAAACAGAAGGTCATGTAATGCTATGTTTTCAGCTAAAACATGTATCAACCTGTATAGACTTTGGATTTAGCTTATGAAATGTATACATTTTTAAACAATTTGCTTTTGTCTCTTTAAGATTTGCTTTTTTTAAACTTGTGTTATTATTTCAATTATCAATTTTAAGATAAACCTTGCAATTCATCATATGAGTCATGCAATTAATTATCTGTCTTAATAGTTTCTGTCTTTTATCTTAGTAATCCAATGCATTTTTGTAATTTGGTTTTACAGTAGTAACATTGCAACTCTGTAAATTTTATATTAAAGTCAGTATAAAAAGTCAAAGAGTGTTTTGTCTGTTTTAAATTCCCATTCTATTCACTTAACATGAAAAAAAAAGCAAACATATTAAAAAAAAATGGCTTAGTAAATGAAAGTGGTTTAAAGGTAACGGGAGCCCACTCCTCTAGTTACGGCACTGGCTGGTGAGAGGGTTTTTGAAAAGTTTTCTCTAAGAAAATAATAGGAGGGAAGCTTTTGGTCATAAAAAGAAATCAAACAATATTTATTGAAACCTTTCATCCTCAGAAACAATGCCATGCACACGGCTAAATTCAAAAAACATTTATTAAAATCAGAATACAATGCCACTAGTTTCATAACCGTAATTTTAGGTTATATTCTCAAGCTGGATTTGACAATGAAAAATGGGTAACATTTATAGATGAAGATAGTCAATCAAGTAAAATGGGTAATAAATGTTACCCATTTTTCATTGTCAAATCCAGCTTGAGAATATAACCTAGAATTACGGTTATGAAACTAGTCGCATTGTATTCTGATTTTAATAAATGTTTTTTGAATTTAGCCGTGTGCATGGCATTGTTTCTGAGGATGAAAGAATTTTGTGCACGTAAAGTTATTTTGATAATATTTATTGAAACTTTATTAGTTTTATCACAGCTCCCACGACCATCCCTTCTCATACAAAGCAAAGTTCTTCATCGATTAATTCATGCACTTCATGAACAGCAACCACTGACGATTAGAATTAATACTTTTCCTGTGGAGTTATAAAATTTAGACCAAATATATAATAAAATATATCATGAAGCCTGACAGTCAGATGTTGTGATTATACTTGTATATTTAAAATTTTATTATTTCATTGTGTGCTTGGCGTAAATTTAATTACTGTTAATGTTATTACCCACGTTAAGTAATTTTAAAAGGTTATTATAAATCTATTTCGTTTTGAAAATACAGTAAGCCAATGCAGTCATCTATCAAGAATTGAAGTTTCTACAAATGATCTTAATGCAAACTCAATTAAAATAGTTGGAACCGACAGTATTTGTATAGTTTCATTTAATGTAATTCAACTCATGAACCAATCCATATTATAAAAAGAAAGATTTTAATTTACTTCATATTTTTCAGAAGGACCTCGCAGCCTTACACTAAGGGATATTATGTAGCTTTAAACTCAACTATAGATTCAACTATAAGATTCAACTATAATACACCGGTTCACCTGTATTTAGTGGCTCTAAATCATCTCAGAAATCATAATTTAACTAGTAAATTACTTCTTATTATGTTCCAGGATATTATGACGTAATTTGAATTTAATTTAGTTTATTTTTATATTCGAATTTTAATTAATTTATTGGCATGGTCTATCAATTATGATTCAGTTGCCAAAAAAATAATATTAAATTATAAAAAATTATTTAAAAACCTCATAATAGGACAAAACAGCGTTTGAATATCACGAGGGCATGAAATCAGGTTTCGTAGAGCATGTATTGGACAAACCAGGCATTCATGAGACATGAGCAATGTTAAACTCTTGAGGAGAAAAATGACTGTAGGTTTAAATTAAATTATATGACGCTTTTTCGATCAAAAAATGTGCTAACAGTACATTTCTTTCCAAAGAAAAAATTGCAGAAAATGCTTGGAATGATTTACTAACACTCAAACTAGATTCTAAATTTAATTGAATTTTTTTATTGTGAAATAGAAATGTTGAAGGTCACGTCTTTTGGCATGAAAGCAAATATAGTATCTAAACAGAAATGAAGCGTACGTAACATTTTAAATAAAAAAATCACAAATTTTTTACTTGATATAATCAGAAAAATAGAAACCGAAATTTACAATATAATCCTGTGATCGATAAGCATTGGATCCTGACTGTCAATAGAGCTGAAATTTCATCACGGGGACGGAAATATTTCTTTTCCGTTTAATTTACTTACTTTTTTTAGTTTTTATTAAATTCTAATAAATTTTATTTTTATCTTTATTCCAGATTCTAAGTTCATTAATTCACTGAGGAGATAAATTCTGAGAAACGGCTCAAAAGGCATTGATTGCTTTTCTTTTACCCTTCAAGAGTTTATTAATTTTTCTTTTCTTGTGGTAACCAAAGTGATGCGCATGGTTTTGTATTCCACATTTTGTTCTTATTAAAATTTGCGACCAATGTTCAAACTGACATCTCAAGACAGCCTGTTTCACGCTAATTTGGAGATCATTAGTTGAGAGTAATCAGAATGAATAAGCAGGTCAATGAACAATATGTTGGGTTTTAGATTTAAAACTTTCATTTAAAGTAAACTATTTTAAGCTATTTTCGGCAAAATATCAGATTGGCAACAAAAACTTAACAGAATATAAAAGAAGAACTTAATAATGAGAATTAACGTTTTTACTTTAATAATCCCACACTTACGTGCTGATTCACAAAGCCTCTTGAGGCATTATTTCCAACACAATGAACAAGTAAACAATAATGCACATTAAAAATTAAGAAAAAGAATGTGTTTTAATGTGTTTATGCAATTTTATGCTCTTTTTATTCATTTAAATGTGCATTAGAAATTCATTGAAGCTTGCAGAGCCCAGCACATGACTTTCCTTTTTCTTTATTATTAATATGTATTATTGTTTTTAGTGTAGATTTGCAGAGGTTCCATTTGTCTACTCATTGCCACATTTTGTTCTTTTTTTTTTGATGGTGAGGGGTCAATATTTCGATCTTGATTAGCATATTCGTTCGCCTTTTGCTTGTGAGGAGCTCTGGCTGAGGAGAGCTCAAAATGCACGAAACGGCACTCTCAGAGTCTCAGCTCGAAATCTAAAAGCCTTCTTATTTCTAATATTTATCCTTTAACAAATATTTTTAATAGTTTACATGACTGGATTGAACAAATTAATTTAATATGTAGTGAAACTAATTTGAATTGTGTGCTTTTTATAAAGTGTGTCCGGGTAGTTTCCGTACCCCTTGATAGCTAGACATATTTAAGAAAATATTAACACATTAAATGTCCAATGCGTCTGTATTCGTCATCGTGCAGTACACACAAGTTCATATACCGCCACGTTCTAGTTGACATTTTTTGTAAGTGTTTCCGTGTGATGGTTCGAAATGCTTCCTCAACTGCATTGCGCAATTCTTCATTTGTAGCAACGACATTCAGACACTTAGACCTTGATGACACAATGAGTTGTCATGCGGCGTAAGGTCAGGACTTCGCGGTGGCCATTTCAATGAAGCTGGCGATGCTGGAGTAACGCGACCAATCTAGCGTCCTGGAAAATGTTTATGAAGAAACTTAAACAAAGTAACAGCGAATTAGCAGGTGCCCCGTTCTCCTTAAGCCATACGCGTTCTATGATACCTACGTTTTCAACCTGTGGGATTAATCATGTTTGTAACATGTGTAAATAAGTTTCACCATTAACATGACCATCACCAAAATATGGTCCCAACAAGTAACGTGATGTCATCGCATTCCATATCATTACGGGTTTCTTTCCAATTCCAGACTGTAATGAAGGTTGTCTTTCGCCCAAAAGGCAATATTTCAATTGCTTGAGCTGTGATAAATCTCACATTCATCCGAAAACAACACCTTACAAAAAAACAAAAACATTAGGGAATTGTACTAACAATGCACGACATGCTGTTACGCGCTGATCCCAGTCTCCATCTGATAACTTGTTTAAGAATGTCAGGCGAAACGGGGTGAATTTTCCAACACGATTACATACATTCCAGTTTCAACAATTGAAATAACATTCAATACTAAATATTTACATTTATTACCACATAATAGAAGATGCATAGTACCGGCATGGTCTAGTGGATTAGAAGCCGGTCTTCCATGAGGCCGATACGTTGTCACCTGGGTTCGAATCCCGGCGTCGGCTTTGATGTTTGCTTTCTTTCCTATGTTTGTCTCCTCCTTCTCTGCTCCCTTTCTCTTCATGTAACATCACCCCAGTCAGATTCCCTTAACTTATTGGGAACCCTTCATCCAGCCTTGGACTGCAACAAGAGGCCTTAAATAAAAAAAAAATAGGGGTTAAGGAAACTTCCCGGGCATTTTCTATAAGAAGGCTTAAGAAAAAATTTTATTATTTAAAAAGTAATATCGAACAATTTATTGACATAATTACATTATATAATTATAACATAAATTACTTTTTTTGATGTAATTGATGTAATTATCTTAGCAAAAGTTAACGTAATAATATTATCAGAAAATTATCGCCAGTTAATAGAGGCGTTACGGTACTAAGAAACTACAAAACAATGGGCTGCCGTATGTCACTCAAAATCCACTTCCTACATTCATATTTCAACTTCTTTCCTGAGAACTTGAAGGCAGTAACAGATGAGCAGAAGAGTGATTTCAACAAAATATTGCTAAAATGGAGCAACGATATCAAGGAAGATGGGAACCAGCGATGATGGGCGATTATTGCTGGTTTTTAAAAAGGGAAGATTCAAGTTCTCATAAAAAAAAGAAGGTTTGTTATACATTTTTCTATTTTATTGCAAAAAGAGTGGTTTTTTATGTTTTAACAGCTGGTAAGGTATTTATTTATTAGTATAATCATAGCTAAGCTGCCCTTGACAATTTCAGACAGAAAATGAGAACAAAATATTGCTTAATAGATCAAAAATCCTTATTTTTCAATGTATCAAGTAAATATCTATAAGACAAAAACTTTTCGTTGGCATTTTCTTGGTCAGCACATGAAAATTAATTAAGATCAGCGTAATTCATTCACGTTATGAAACAAAAGTTCAAATTTGTTGAGTAGTGTAATAATCCACATCACGACACTACAACTAGACACATTTACCAAATTCAAATATTTCGCAAAGACAACACTTCCTTCCGCTGCACATTACAACCGAGACCAGCCGCAAGGCACCGTCATACATATCTACAAAAATCCACATCTAATTCTTAATTATGTATACAGAATTCTTATGAGGCAAGTCAACATTTGCTTTCCTCATCCATCTCTTACAAACACAATCTGTCCAGTTCCCTGCCAAATACTGCTATGGATGGGTAGAAAGAAGAATGCTAGCACTAATAATCTTATGATTTTCAACAGTTCAGAAACTGCAAGAAAGCACTCTGTATATGGGAACAAAGTTTTTCGTTGAAGTTCAAACATTTGTGGTTTCAGCAGACCAAGATTTCTAAAGTACTCGCGCTCAAAGATGAATCTCCCAGAATACAAAGCAGATTATCGATTGTCCTTTCCTGTCGCTTCGCTAACATTGAAATAGGAGAAGCGACCATTTCTTTTTCAATGTTAGCGATGGGCCAGGAATGGACAATCTATAATCTGCTTTGCATTCTGGGAGATTCATCTTTGAGCGTGAGGACTTTAGATGGTCTGAAAATTGAAGAACTAAACTGTTCGAAACTGACAGGAAAGAAGGAAAAAACAATGAAACCTAACAAGAGATGGAAAGTACGATGAAATATAGACATCCATAGTAAAAAGTATATAATTTGAAAAATTATATTATCACACATTAATAAATAATAGTGACAATTTATGAGAAATAAAAAAAAAATATGAAATATGTTAATTTGAAGTGGTAATCAACTTAAGAAAGATAGTAAAGACTAAACAAGAGTTTAATAAAATTTACAGAAAAAAAAATCTTTTAAAAACAACGCTTTTATTTAAACTGCACCAAAAAGAATATTTTGTGTACAAAATTTAAGACATGTGACGAAAAATAAAAGCTTGAGGAGCTCATAGCAAATGTAGAAATGATGCTATAAATAAATGCTATTAGTAAAGTATCATTTTTCTCTACACTCTTTAAGTATTATACAATATTACTAATATTTACTTTCTTACTTGAAATTCGAAATACATTAGTTTCTAAATGTAGAACAAATTCCTAAAATCAAAATATTATTTAGACTTAAGAAATATGTTAAAAAGTAATAATTAAATGAATTGTGAAATTTTAAAATCATTAGATTAAACTATTAATTCTTAAACAAAATGTAGAAAAATAAAAGTAACAACAAATTTTTCTAAATTTAGATTACATATCAATGAAATTTAGTAAAAACTGTATTTATGTTTTGCTAATTAGAAGTAATGCTACTAATAAAGGTATCAACTTTCTCTTCACTCTTACTATTACGTAATAATACTCATTCTTACCTACTTACTTACTTGAAATATTCGCTAAGAGCTTCACACGCTTTTGTTTTTAGTCCTATTTTTAAATTTTATACATTGGAGAAAAAAAATTATTTTCTACTTTTAAGTGCAGTTTAGATAAAAGCGTGGTTTTAAAATTTTCTTTTATTATTTTGACATTTCTGTTTTCATTGAATTTATCATAATACTAATTATTATTTAGATTGTTTAAACATAATTTTTAAGTAATTTTTCCTTTGTCTTATTATAAGATATTTCTTATCTTTGATATAATTTATCTTTCCTTTATTATGTTTAAATACATTATCAGTCATCTAGTGTTTTTTATATATTTTTTAAATTTTTAAAAGGGGGGGATTTCGTTGTTGTCGATTTATTTTTATCGTGTTAATCATTTGAATATTTATTTAGTTTTTTTATTCATGAATGCATTTCATTTAATAATTAGTAATTTGGTTGGGTTGTGAATGTCGTATAGCAATATTTTATTTTGTTAATAATTGTATATTCTTTAAGAAATTTGATCATTTTTTTTTATTTGATGGGAATTATTATATTTAATAATTTGATTATTATGTTGAGAATTCTTGAAACAATTATTAACTTGAATTACGATCATGAATCTATCTGAGATATCATTTTGAATTACACTGCCAATACTTTTAGTATTACAGTAAAACCCGGTCAATCGAACTAAATGGGGGGGGGGGGGGGGGGAAGACGTTTCGCATAATAATTTTTTCGGTTAAGCCATCAACTTCGAATACACCTACAGTATTTTGTATTGTGATTACAGTATGTCTTTTTGGAAAATCTCTTTGTATGCTACACTTATATTCTACATTAAAGTTAAAATTACATTTTTAGGATTACAGTAGGCTACATCAATATACAATATTCTGTCCCAACGTTTTCGAGCAAGGATGTTCCTCCATCTTTTCGATTTTCGGAGACATTTCGAATAACCAGGGTTTCGATTGACCCGAGATCGGTTAACCAGGGTTTCACTGTAATTGCTTTTCCAAAACAATCATCAATACAGGTTTTTGAACGAGATATATTTGTTTTAGCCTCGCCAGTAACATCGTAGATGTAAATCTTCATTCCAGGTTACGA
Organism: Thereuonema tuberculata; assembly: GCA_023159025.1. Lineage (NCBI taxonomy): Eukaryota > Metazoa > Arthropoda > Chilopoda > Scutigeromorpha > Scutigeridae > Thereuonema > Thereuonema tuberculata. The sequence continues at coordinate 8,474 of JAFIDM010038222.1, read as the reverse complement.
TACACTTTTTTATGGGTACGGAACGCACCGAGTCGAAGCATCCATGTTCCAGGGAGCGATAATGTTCCCACCAGGGCGAACCTCTAGCAGACTCCCGAGAATTTCTAGGGAAAGATACTGAGGTGGTTTCCCGTTTGCCTTCCTCATGACGCCATTAAGGAATGACGTCAGACCGAAGAAAAAAAAGCGGACATACACAGGAAAGGAAATATGAAAAATCCATGCTCTCGACCGGGATTTGAACACGGAAACCGGCACACCAGGCTTAAGGCAGACAGCCGCCTTAGACCACACGATTACGCCGGAATGGCATATTTCATGTTTTACGTAAGTCTTCGGATAACAATTTTTTCAGTGAAGCCATCAACATCTAATACACATACAGTATTTTGCATTGTAATTATAGTACTCATTTTTGAAAGGTTTTGAAGTTCAAACGAATTGAAAAAAATCTCTTTGTATGCTAAACATATGTTCTTTATTAAAGTTAAAATTACATTTTTAGGATTACAGTAGGCTGCATCAATATGCAATATTCTGTACTTAATAGTTTGTAGCATATGAATTTCTTATTTAAAAAAAGTAATTTTTGTTTGATTCTTGTGGTCCTCCCAACGTTTTTCAGTTACGATGTCCCGCCTTCGTTTCGATTTTCGGAGGCGTTTCGAATAACCCGGGTTTCGGTTGACCCGAGATCGGTTAACCGGAATTTTACTGCATTTGCTTTTGTAAAACAATCATCAATACAGGTTTTTGAAGGAGATATATTTGTTTTAGCGTCGCTAGTAAAATCATAGATATAGTTCTTCATTCCAAGTTATGATAAATTTTATATAATTCTGTATTAATTGGTTATTTTTATTATTTAATAAATTAATCTTGATATCACTTAGTGATAATGCTGGATGTTAACTTTCTTGTCTAGTCGTTTTAATAATTATATTATGGTTCAAATAATTCAAATGATTTAGAATCAAAATTCCATTTATCAACAGTAATAGTAATTTTTTAAAGTATTAATAAACAATCATTTTTTTCCTTGACATAATCTTTATATAGTATTGAAATTATTTACTTAAAGCTTCTAATTTCTTCATGTTAAATTAACTTCAGGTTCTTATTAACCTCCGCTAACATAAATATATCAATTACATCAAAAAAAGTAATTTATATTATAACTATGTAATGTAATTACGTCAAGAAATTGTTCGATGCTGAATTTTAAGTAATGAAAATTTTTCTTATCCTTCTTATAGAAAATGGCCGGAACTTCCCCTATCTCATATTTTGTTATTTAAGGCCTCTTGTTGCAGTCCAAGGCTGGATTAAGGGTTCCCAAAAACTTAAGGGAATCTGCCTGGGATGATGTTACCTGAAGAGAAGGGGAACAGAGAAGGAGGAGACAAACATAGGAAAGAAAGCAAACATCAAAGCCGATGCCGGGATTCGAACCCAGGTGCCGACGTATCGGCCTCATGGAAGACCTCTTTCTAATCCACTACACCATGCTTGTACGATGTACCCCTTATTATTTAGTAATAAATATAAATACAGTCAAACCTCGCTATAGTGAACTTCAAGGGACCGAAATTTCGGTTCACTATAACCGGGAGTTCACTATATCCGATCCGCAAAAAATTTTAACTAAACGGTTCTGAACTCCTGCCTCGAAATACACATTATTTAAATAAATGACCAATAAAATGAAATACAGAATGACTGAAAAATAATAACAAAAAAAACATGTTAACTTACTTTTAATATTTTTTACTCTTGCGTACAAAAGAAATTAGTAATCTTTAGCTGATGAGAGGCTGATTCAAGAAAAAATTTATCTATATATTTGTCGAAAGACCGAAATGTTTCCATCACTCTCGGCTCTATATTTTGGGTACACAAAAACTGATTCAGTACTTTAAATGCTGCTTTGGAGTCCTTCATGGTGGGGAGGTTGCTTTCAGTTTGTTCAATTTCTTCGTCTGAATCAGATGAACAATCTTCAATGCCACCGTTTTTTAGTTTTATTTCCTCAACAATGTCTTCGTCTGTGAGATCTTCAGATATAATGACATCCTGATCGCACGTTTCGAACAGCTCCATATCAAATTCGGAAAATGTTGCGATGCCGTGTTTTTCAATCCATTTCGCTAAAGGCAAATTGTCATCTTCTTCGTCATTTTCTTCAGTAACACCTTTTGACAGACCAGCGCAACGAAAACAATTACGAATGGTTGTTTCTGTAACAAGTCGCCAAGATTTATCGATCATTAGTATGGCATCAAGGAGGGAAACATTGCAATCAACACCTTTTTCGTAGTCCTCCAAAATCCTTAAAATCAGCTGTTTTTGGTAATGGCATTTTAAGCTTCGAATTACCCCTTGGTCCATGGGCTGTACTATAGATGTTGCGTTTGGTGGCAGGAAAACAATCTTTATCCATTCCAGGTTTTCAATATCTGAATGAGCTGCGCAGTTATCAATCAACAGCAAAAATTTTCTTTTTGCGGCCGATAATTCTTTATCCCACTTTCGAATCTCTTCTTCAAATAGATCAGATGTCATCCATGATCTACGATTGGCTTTGTATGAAACTGGGAGGTTTTTAGCGTTTTTAAAGCATCTTGGCTTTTGAGATTTGCCGATTACCAGAAGTTTGCGCTTCTCGGATCCATTCATATTAGCACATACCAGGACGGTGACTCGCACTTTTGAAAGTTTACCACCAGAGCACTTTTCATTTCTAAACTTTAATGTTTGGTTAGGTGTCATTTTATAAAATAATCCAGCTTCATCGGCGTAGAATATGTCTTTCTCTTCATAGTGACGAGAGATATCATTCCAAACATTTCTTTTCCAGTCCTCAACATCCGCTACGGAAACACTTCCTGATTCTCCGACAATTTTTCCTGAATTTATGTTATTCCGCTTCTTAAACCTGTCTAACCAGCCATTCGAGCACACAAAAGTAATCTCACCAAATTGCTTGGCAAATTCATTGGCTTTTGCTTGAATCATTTGTCCAGATACTGTAAGATTGCGGCTTCTTTGAATCCTGAACCACTTCAGTAATGCTTCTTCAACATCCTTCTGATCTGCTTTTCTCAACTTTTTTCTGCCATCTAAATTTTTATCATGAGCATCAATTATCAATTGTCTATTTTTCCATATGGTACAAACTTTGGCCTTTGTTTAGGGAGGGGGTAAGAGAGATAAAACAGGCTTATTTAAGAAAAAATGCTTATCGCTACATTTCACTCTATGGTGGTTTTAAAAATCGGTATATGTATTTATTTTGAAGTAGCAATTTCTAAATTATTACAAAAAAATGAAAAATAAATTCAGTCAACGGCAGAAAAAAGTTCATTATATCCAAACTTCTCATTTTTTTTTGGTTCATTAAATCGACAAAAAATAACATTATACGTGCATTGCACGGCTCGGGACCAAACATTTCGTTCATTATATCCGGGAGTTCATTATAAGGCGGGTTCACTATAGAGGGGTTTGACTGTATTCAGTATTGAATGTTATTTCAATTGTTGAAACTGGAATGCATGTGTTCGTGATGGAAAATTCATACCGTTTCGCCCGATATTCTTCAACAAGTTATTAGATGGAGACGGGAATCAAATAACAAACTCTTCAAGGGATAAAACCAAACAATTAATATCTTTTGAGCCGTTTCTCAGAATTAATCTCCTCAGTGAATCAATGAACTTAGAATCTAGAATAAAGATAACAATAAAGTTTATTAGAATCTAATAAAAACTTACTGTAATAAAAATAAGTAAATTAAACTGAAACAAAATATTTGCATCTCCGTGAAGAAATTTCAGGTCTATTGTCAGTCAGTATCCAATGCTTATCGATCACTGGATTATATTATAAATTTCAATCTGTTTTTTTTGATTACATCTAGTAAAAATTGTTGGGAATTATATGTCTATGCTTACGCTTTATTTCTGTTCAGATAGTATATCTGTTTTCATGCCAAAACAAATGTGGCCTTCAACATCTTTATTTCATGATAAAAAAATTCAATGAAATTCAAAATCGAATTCGAGTGTTACTAAATCATTCCAAATCTTAATTGCAATTTCTTCTTTGGAATCTCATAACCTTTAAGCTCACTTTTTTGATTCAAAAAGCGTCATTTAATTGTAATTTAAACCTATTGTCATTTTTCTCTCCAAGAGTTTAACATTCCTCATATCACATGTATGCATGATTTGTCCCGTAGATTGGCTACGAAACCTAATTTAATGGCTTGGTGATATTCCAACGCAGTTTTGTGCTGTTATAAGATTTTTAAATAATTTTGGATAATATAATATCATTTTTTTGGCAACTGCAGTTTAATTTGATTTTGTTATAGAAATGTGTCCATATTCAGCAAAATAATCTTTTTCATTTAAATACTACAGGTGTTGTTCTTGTGTTTCTAGAATCGAATTCCACTTTCGTATTTTGATGTTTTGATTTCATTTTATTTCACAAAAATTTGGTACTAAAAAAAATTGTACCAAAGTTTAACATCTAACCATATCATTGGTGATAAATGACACGATATATCTGTTGCTATATAATGATGAAGGATATCTTCTTCTTTCTTGATTGGAAGAGTTATTTTTAATTTGGAGCATTCATAGACATTGTATCAAATATTACACAAATCCGTTTAGCAAAATTTATTAGAGAAATTATTGGGTCGGTTTTGAAGTGTGGGTAAAAAGGAGACGAAAATAGTTACAATGAGCAGCATTGATTGTGGTAACCAGTGTCATATTGCGCCTTGATAAAGTAAAGACGTGAATAATTGTTTGAAATAAAAGACTGAAAGTTTGCACTCTATATTCTTACAGATGAATTCTTTACTGTTTTATAACAGTAAACTTTATTATAAACTTTTCTAAAACAGATTTAATTATTCCCCTTGATGATGCATGAAATCAGATGAAGAGAGAATGTTTGAGGATCGGGTGTTATATTTCGAATAAATTAAATATAAATTTAATAAATTAAATTCAAATTACATCAGAATATCCTGGATCATACTAAAAAGTAATTTACTTAGTAAGTACTGAATCTGAAATTGTATTAATATAATCTATGATAAATTATAATTTTTGAGTTGATTTAGAGTGACTAAATACAGGTTAATTGGTATATTATAGTTGAATCTTGGAGTTTAGAGCTGTATAATATTGATTAGCGTAAAACTGCGAGGTACTTTTGAAAAATATGAAATAAATTAAAAACTTTCTTTTTATAATATGGATTGGTTGATGAGTTGAATTACATTAAATGAAAGTACACAAATACTGTTGGATCCAACTACTTTAATTGAATTTGCTTTTAAGATAAATTGTAAACCGATGATCTGAGTTAATGTGGACCAAGACTATTTCGGATAACCGAAAGACTCGGTTAAAGCGAAAATTGTAAAATAAATCGTGCTGATTTAAATGTATATTTTAACAAATACACACTTTATGGAGATACACCACATGCAATTCAAGTTGTTATGATAATTAAAGAGTTGTTTTATTTAAAAAAGTCCTTACTTGTTTTTTTGTTTTACGTTATCTTGGTATTTTTCTGCAGCAATGTTTCGCCATTTTTTTTAGGATAACAGAATTGTTGGTGTCGCTTCTTCTTGTTGTTCTATATATTCAATAGCAATTTAGGTAGCCTTTAGTCCATCTGGACGGGAGATTTTCATATCTCGATTTTCATTGTAACTGTCTTCGTCATCATTGCTAGATTCATTTTCCTTATTGACGATATTGATGATTATTTCATCTGTAATGTCTTGTTGTTCGTCAGCGTTTATCCAGTCACGTATATCCTCTTCTTTGATTGGCGAGATCAAGTTCAGAATTGTTTTTGGTTGTTTGAAAATGGAAAATGTAGAACCAAAAAAAATTCTAGAAATGTTTGATAGCTCGGTTAAATGGGAAACTCGGTTAATCGGGTTTTACTATATATTTACAATTGCGTTTTACAATTATTTAATGTGCGTAATTTCATTAAGAGCAATTAAATTTAGGCCAAACACAAAATGAAATACTAAAATTTTAAAAATTCAAATATAATGACAACATCTGACTTGCAGGCTTCATTAAATGTTTTATTATGGGTTTGGTCCAAATTTTATAACTCCAAAGGAAATATATTATTTCTAATCGTCCATACTTGCTGTTCATGAAGTGCATGAATTAATCGATGAAGAACTTTATTTTGTATGATCTTATTAGCTCACTGCTGTCGTAAAAAAGCAAGTATTACCGAAGACTAACGGCATGTTGTTGGCCTGTAAATCTAAATTTTCCCGGCTCGACCCCAATGCTGGTTGAGTTATATTTTTTCTTTAATTTCATTTCTTTCTTTTTTTGTTTTTACTTTCTTTTTTTGTTTTTACTTTCTTTTTTTGTTTTTATTTTTTTTTTGTTTTTAATTTCTTTCTTTATAATAATTAGTTTTTTTGTTTATATTGAGAATATTAGACAGAAAACCAATTTACGATTACAAGTAAATAAATAATTTTCTCCTTAACTTTGGTTTTTAATTAATTAGTTACTTAATTTACTAACCGTTTTTTTTTCTTATCATTTTCAGGTGAAACTCTTACTGTCTGTATGTAATATTATTTCAGTTGTGCTTTTTTTTTAGGAAAAATTATGTTTTTTAAATGTAATACTTAACTAATAGAATTTTATTTTAAGGCTTTTTTTTTTTGCACAGTTCAATAGTTGAACAATTAGGATAGCTACATTTACGTAAGAGGAGCAATGCGTTTACTGCAGAAAAATTCAGTAAAAACTCCTAACCAATTAGTTCATTAGTGAGTTAGTTTGCAAAGACTTCAGCAGGTTCTTCATCTCTTTGTACCGAAAAACAACTTGGACTGAATTTTTTTTCCATTTCATGTTTTTCATGCTTTTCCAAACAAGAAATTTCTGGTGTTTTCCAAATATGCAAAGAACTGCTGAGAAAAGAGAATATTATTGGTGATAGAGTGAGCAAAAGTAAAGCATCTGATACAAAAATATTAGGGGAATCAGATTAACGAGAAAACTAACTTTGTTTTTTTATGTAATAAAGAAAACATAAATTTCCATAGGTAAGTATTACACTTAAAACTCTTACATAAAAACTTAATTTTTCCTAAAAAAAGTATTCAAGTGAATTAATGTTAAATACAAATAGTAAAAGAAGTTTCACCACAAGATGATAAAAAAAACTAGTTAATTAAATATCTAATTAAATAAAAACAAAGGTTAACGAGAATATAATAATATCTACATCTAATCGTAAATTGGTTTTCTGTCTAATATACATAATATAAACGGAAAAAACTAATTATACTAAGAAAAAAGGCAAAAAAAAATATTAAAAATAATTACGTCTCACCGTGCAGTGGGAATCCAACCGGGGATCCATGGATTTTCAGGCCATCAACATGCCATTAGTCCACTGTAACTTTTTCTTTCTTATGATAGCAGTCAGCTAATAATGTAATACTTGAAAATCGGTGAAATAACGCCCAATATCTCGAAATCGATGGGGCGCTGGCCCCAAATCCTATATATATTTGTAAAGTACTTTTAATTTTAACCAGATTCATCTCCTCTCAAGTCATACTGTTGAAGAGATATCACAGTGTGTTGAATAATAATATCACTCTGCCGGTTATTAACATTTTTCTAGTAAACAATTTTAAATTGTGTAAATTTGCTACTTGAATTGTTACAATGAAAAACGCTCATAGAGATTAAAATAAAAACAATTCAAAATTCAAACCGTAACATTTTTCGATTGGCTAATCTGTCAATCGTCCTCAGATGAACTGGAGAAGGCAAACTAAGCAACCCATTATCACCAGCCTCAATCATCAAAATCGAATTTATGCTGACCGAAAATGATTTATTAACTACTAATAAATATTCGTTGGCAAAAACCATTCTAAAAACAGATCACAAGTTGAAAAGATAAGAAAAACGAACTTTTTAACTAAAATATGTGAGTTCCTAAAATTGTAATAATAAGAATGGTTACAAATATTCTAAGACACAGTAAAATATATTTAAAAATGCTAAAATAACAACATGTTTCATCGCCGTACGTTTAGGTTTTGGGTCAATACCAATTATAATTGAAATACATTGGGTTATTTATATATATAGCAGAAGAAACCACATATTCAAATTAGATTCAAGATTAATGAAAGCTTAAAAATTCATCTTCCTTCTGAAATATAAATAAATCACAAAAAACCTCTTCTTTCTTAATAATATCCTTTTACTCTCAATATTTCGAATCCTTTAGCAGGACCCTTCTTCTTAGAGATTACAGAAAATGTCGAGATAACTAACATTATCTCTAAACATTTAAAACAGAATTCCAATCGTGAACAATCATGGTACAAAACTTACGTGAATAACATTCTTACTTTCTTGAACAACAATCTTACT